>VXBL01001841.1:1527106-1538482 GCA_013400195.1 Aramus guarauna
CCCCCCCCCAACAGAACAGTGGGAGAAAATAAGATGAAAGAGCTCGTGGGTTAAGATAAAGACGAGGAGATCACTTGCCAATTACTGTCATGGGCAAAACAGACTTGGCTTATTTAATGTATAAGGAATATTAATGTAATTACTTGCCAATAAAAATAGATGGTGAGAAAAACAAAGGCAAAAAATAAACCATCTCCCCCCACCCCTTTTTACCCCAAGCTCCATTTTGCTCTTTCATTCCCAAATCCTCTGCCTGGGGANACCAGAACACTTGGGTTAACCCCACAGCACTTGGATAAACATCAGGCTGAGATATGGGAGAGGTAGATCCTATTCATCGTGCTGTCACTAGTGTGTTAGCTGACATGAGGCAAGTGACCTCCATGATGTATTCCTCCCCTTTTCATTTGTAAAATGGAGATAATGATACATAATCTCCTTTGGGGGCTTCACAGGGAAGGATGTCTGTTCATCAACTCCAAACTCTAATCTTTCCAAAATAAAGTTTTTATGGAAAATTTCTGGACTGGCTT
The DNA here is from genome assembly GCA_013400195.1 of Aramus guarauna. Classification (NCBI taxonomy): domain Eukaryota; kingdom Metazoa; phylum Chordata; class Aves; order Gruiformes; family Aramidae; genus Aramus; species Aramus guarauna. Next base: position 1,527,640 of record VXBL01001841.1, read on the forward strand.
TGGCCTGGAGGTGTGCAAAAGGTTGGTGGTTTAGGCTCACTGTGCACTGTTCAAAAGGAAAAATCCGGACTTTCTGTGTTCTAGATGTCTTTCCAGCCCAAAAGCTGAGTGAGAAAATAAGACCTTTGTTATCACTCTGAAAATCCCAGACCTCTTTCAGCTCAAAGACTTCCAAAACAAGTAGCTCCAAAGTTTACTTGAACAATGTGATTGTAATCCAGAGGTGGAAAACATAGCATTTTCACACTAGGTATGTCCAAAACCAGTTTAGACTTCAACAGGTTTTTTTTCTCCTCGCTTTATGTGCATGCACACACTTTTGAGCAGCGGGGAATCTGAGACATGGAAAGAGGATGAGATCTGCCTATGTCACCTTCTAGTAGTTCAACAGGAATGGCAGGAATAAAAAACCCATGTCTCAGTTTCAGGTCAAGTCACAGATAAAACTTGTCCCTCTACCTGTCCCTTATTTGCTGCTTTTTTAGCTCTTTTGTGTAGTGGCTGCCTGTGTTCACTGGGATGCCTATGTCCTAGCCCTCTCCATCATACTGTTGTAGGGGGAGTGGATTGTCAGAAGACAGCAGAAGCATAGCTCCACAACGTGGCGCAAGCAATGGATTCTGAGCATTGCTGGTAGCATGACAGGACCTGCAAAATTAATATGCTAGCTGGAAAATACAAAATGTAATCTCTGTTCTTCCTTCAGGGTCTGATTCTTCTCAGGGCAAAGTGATGCCTGCAAATAAGTGTTTCTGGTGTTGCATGTCACTCCTAGGTGTATTGCCTAAAGGAGGCAGCTTGTCTAAGAAACAGATGAATAGCATTGTGTGGCTGCAAGGGGTAGCAGACTGTGTCCTCTCAGCAAAGTCACGGTGTCCTGAGGGGACCCTTACAACTGATATTTTCTGCTGTGAATTCCAAGGCAGATGTAGGTGGATTTGCTTATACTTAAGGCATTCTGGAGAACAGCTGCACCTAGGATAAGGGCAGATCATTGTCTCTACTATGTGGGAGCAGGCTGTCTGCAATTCTGCAACCATTGCTAGGGTCAAAATATACAGGGCAAATTCTACTGGAGCAGCAAGCTTATTGACTTGCCTAACATAATATTTTACAAAATAATCATTGTTGTGGGTTTCCCTCCCTCTCTCCACCCCCAATTATATCTCATCAATTTTAATTCCTACTGTTCTGGTATGGAGACGGATGAATTGAGGATGCTAGGGCTTTCTTGAGCAAAAGCAGTACTTTGGCCTTTAGTGGACTCTTCCTGCTTTCCTGTCTACTGCCCTGCTGATCTGCAGGGCCAAACACAGCTGGCAGCAGCCAGGCACAGTGCTCCAAGATGCCATTCAAAATCTTCCAAAGAGAGGTTTTGATTAGAAAAGGGAGAAGCTATTTTTGTGTTTTGTCTTAACTGATGAGTATCAGAGGTTTGTCCAGTGTATGCAAAGTTGCCTTGCTATTTCATGTGTGTAGTTAACTTCTGGTTTTTGTTGTGGGTCTATTGACTTATCTGTTTTAAGATAAGTGGAAAAATTTTTGTTTCCAAATCTGTATGTGTGTCTTCAGGCCAAAATCTGTGTCGGTAATGTCACAGGCAAGATTTTTAAAGAAGCACCAGGGTGCTGTGTTTGCATTTAGACCTGATTTTGCTCACTTGCATGCATTTATTTTCCTGTATTTGTACAGGGCCTAATGTGGTAGGGTCCCAGTTCGTGTTTGGATTTGTAGGTGCTGGTATGCAGTAATGATAAATGTTGGGTAAGTGTGGACTAAAGACTTGATTGCAGCAGTGTATGCATGCATGTAGAAACTACCTTTTGAATATTTGGCTCAGAAATGGTATATCAATTACAAATGAGAGTACACCTGTATTTTGTTGGATGTAGGGAAGGTGTTGGCTATTGTTGAAACTGTTGGGAGGAGGAAATTGGTTTTATTCCCAGGTTTGGAGGTGACTTGAAAGGATTTATGTCAAATTAAAGATCTTGCTGTGCAGAGATTTCAATTAATAAGTTCACTCAGGAATAATAGCTGCAATAATTGTAATTGGAGGCAGGGTTTTGATCATGAGTCACCTTGTAGGGGCTGTCCTCACAGCCCTCCTTGAGAAAGTGGAAATCTGGAAGAGAGGAATTTGTATGACCTTTGATTACCAAGCTGGCACTAGAAATTGGCACTAGCTAGATCCTGCTGTTGGAAAAGGCCTGGAGAGTCAGCACAGTCTTTTGTGCTCAGTTGGTGCAAGTTTAGGTCACAGGTGTGTAGAAGTTGTATCCAAAGGGAAAAAAGCAAAACAATAAACGTGATTTCAGCATGGAGGAGTCGTAGAAATGAGAAGGCCAGGGAGTGTCAGGCAGCTTTGTCCTTTAGTGACCCTCTTCAAAAGTTTTGAGTGTGAGCATTGTTCGGAGCTTGCAGAGAATCTAGTCTTACTAGAAGAACAGTCTTGGCTTTTGCCTCTTCTACCTAAATAAGATGATGGATTTCTGTGAAGAGCACACGTAGCTCCTGCATTGAAGCATGCAGTTGCAAAGTTCAACAGAAGCAGTATCTGGATCCTCCTAATTATTTTATGAAAACTGGAGAAAGATGAGAGAACTATGGGGAATAGTACGTGAGCTTTGGGGAAAAAGATACTAGCAAATGAAAGGCAAAGGAAGTTTGACTCTGTTTTTGAGCCTTCAGTCAAGCTGCTGTTTACTCTCTCAATACTCTTGCTTTGAGCTTTTACAGAGTTACTGTTTCTTTTAATTTAGTCCATTGTTGCACATAATGTTGAGTAGTAAGTGAAAATTTTAAAATGTCTGTGACAAAACTTTAAACCATCATCCTTGAGTCTGTAACCGAAGGGCCCCATGGGTCCCTGATGGAAAGAAAGCATGAGAGCTTCAGGCAGTGGTAACTTTCTGAATGTCTGATATCTGTTGGTACCACGTTTGACCCATAAAGGGAAGAGCTAGGACCCTTTCTGGAAAGTTAAAGTTATCCATGCACTAATAACTTGCTGAATACTCACAGGGTTTTTTTGGCCCATAAACCAAATCTTCCAATATTAATTTCATTCAGAATTAGAAACCTGGAAAGAACAATGTGTTCTTAAACAGTATTCTTGAATGACACTTAAATTTTAAGGAACATTAGACTATATTGTAAATGGTTAAGAATTAAAGAAACAACCGATTGGTGATGTAGGCCTTGAGCAAAGTACAATATAAGCAGCACTGAAAAATGTTTCTCTGCATGATTAAAAGAGTCTGGTTTGCTGGTTTGATTTATTGGCTGGCTGAATGAATTCATTAATTGTGTATGACTACTTTTACTTCTGGGTGGTCATTTTTCATTTCAGATTTCATTACTGGATGAGCTTTTCCTAGGGATGTTCTTATCATCCAAAATTAAATACATGAAAATGTTACGGAGGCTTAGCCCTCCCTTTTTATATCGATATTTTTCATACTATGGTTTTACAAACTGCAGAAAAATTCACTTAGGCGGCGATAACCTAAGTTTTGTCTGCATGTCCTCACTACTTGGATACAAAAAAGATTTCTTCTTATTGCAATATGTGCCATGTCCTGTGTTTATGTTTTTCAAAATAGTAGAGTGGAACTAGAAAGCATATTTTTTTTAATTCGATGATAAATAGTGAGGCAGAGACTTCTTTCTGAAACACTTTAGATGTATATAATGCACTCAACATTCAAACGCCATTGTAACTACATTGTGGAATGCAAGGGCTAGATACGCAGATCAGTGAGAGGTAAAGAGAGATAACATTTGTAAGGAATCAAATGACTTAGGAGAGATCCTGAACATCTTGGCTTGTCGTTTGAACATTGTTTTTTACAGGAAAGACTCATTTCCTGGACAGCTTGCAAACAGTATGGTCTGTAAACATTCCTTCCTACAAGGATTTTTTGCTTTCAGCCTCATGGAGAAGCAGCACTTAAAGAAGCATTTAATACCACTGTTGTCTACAGCTAAAGATGCTGTTCCAAGGTATGGTCCATCTCCTGGAAGGCAGCAGAGCAGAACCTCTGTGGCCTTGCTGGTCCTTCTAGTCACAGGACAGCCTGTATGGGCTCTGGATCCATAACAACAGTGGTGTGGATATAGCTATTAGGAGTTTATTTCATTCTAAAGTATACTTCTAAAAGTGAGAAGAAAAGAGAATGTAGGGAAATTCTCATGTGCTGCTTTTTCTTTCTTAGCCCACATCTTCAGGTTGTGTGTCTGCAAGTAGAAGGCAGAGCTGTTAAAGATTACAGAGTGAGGACTATGTCATCCCTTCTTTCTCCCTCAGTTTTGGCTTATGCTGACCCCGGATCCTCTAACTGTGTAGCAGATGGAGTGGGTGAATCCCCAAGTCAGCTTTGTGGCAGAAGAGGCTACTGTGATATTTTGACAAACCTGTTCTTGCCTGTGGGCTTTGACAGTTCCAATATTACTTCATGGGTTTTCTGTGAGAGCAATCTCTGCCTATGTTAAAAAAAAAAAAAAAAAAGTCTTGTGAGGAAAGGTGAATAAGGTAACTCTTACCCTCCCATAAAAATAGGATGTGATTGGCAGGAGTCTGGGTAGGAAGCATTGATCCTGCTAGCTGGCCTGGTTCCATTCAATGCCAGCAAGTTGTAATTACTGATCTCTCATGATCCCTCTTACGTGGTTTATTTTTTCTCTACTTTCACCCTACTGATACATATCTGCAATGTCAAACTCTCATTTATACCTACTGTCCAAAATTGGAATAATGGTTCATGCATCTCTTTGTCAGTATCTCTATGGGTACTGACTGTAGAGAGAGCTCTCTAGTGAAATATGATTATTGCTGTATACATTTATGTGTCTGTGGATAGTTTGTTATGCAGAAGAATAAACCATGTAGCAGAAAAGGTGAGATTTGTATATTGCTTTGTTTCTAAAGCCTTCATCTGATGATTTGTAGTATTTATAAACTTTTTCAGGTAGACTAAATAAGCTTTATCTTGGTAATCATATGCTTAGATAGCAAAACATAGCAAAGACATAAAGGATAAAACTGATCTGAGCCTAGCTGTCATAAATACAGCGACAGTGCCATCCTATTTTTATCCAGAGTTTCATCCCACTCCAGGATCTGTTAAGTGACCTTCACTCCACAATTTAGGAAGCATACTAATTTGGACATGAATGTATTTTCATTTGGCTTCATCGTAGCTGAATACTCTGCTGTTCCTTGCCTGTCTTTTATCTGTCTAACCTGAGATGAGATTTTACTTGCAACATATGAGGTCTCTGTTGCCCCTTGATGCCTCTGGCATGGAGCAGTGCTGAAACATTAGCAGCAAGGGGCAGATGTCCCTGCTGTCCCCCAGCTGCTGCCTCTGCTACCCAGGCTTCTGGCTGTTTGCTGAGAAGTGTCTGATTGCTGGTTTGGGGTGAAGAAGGATGCAAGTAAGAGAACATGGCTTTCAGTCCAGGGAAGACAGAAGATGAGAAAGTTGGACAAATTCATCATTTTCTCCAGCTCAGTCTTGATATGACCTCACTTGCCCTTAGCAACAAAAAGCCCTGTTTAATGCCTGTTATTTTCCACTCTTCTTGTAATAGCTGTCTTGACCCCCTGAAGGGTATCAGCCACCTTCTTAAGGACTCAAGAACACAGATTTTTATCTCAGATCTAGCTGATGTATTTGTGCAGTGAGGCACTTGACTGCATTAGGGACATCTCTAGACACCTGAGTATCTTTAAGGATATCGGATCCTGCAGCCAGAATGTGGTGAGTCAGCACTAAGGATAGCAGAAGTTTAGTTATTTCCTCCTCTTGACTGCAACTGCAGCATGTCACTATATACATTTCCCTCCTGTTGAGTAGGTTTTGATGTCAGTTGCTTTTTTAAATATTTATTCAGCTGGGAGCTGTCTGTAATTTTGGACTGCTGATGAGGCTTTTTTCTTTTTTAATATCGTCATACTAGGGGAACTGCAGAAATGGTAAAGATGTAGGCCTTGGCATAATGCCTTGACTTCCAGGGTGTGTGATGATGTCAGGAGAGCTGCACCCCCTCAAAGTCAGCATACTGTAAGGAAAAGGATGATATGGAAAAATGGGACACATTCTCTTCACAACTGCCAAAATCAGTGACAGAACGGAGCTTTCAAAAATATCTGCCATATAAGGAATAGTTCTGGAGCTCTTTTGGATTGTTTCTGGCTAACTTATCACCTAATCCTGTGTGAAAAAAGGAGAGAGACTGGGCTCAACTTCAATTCCTATGCATAGAGGGCTAGCTTAATGACAGTTTGCTTTGTGTTTGTGGGAGGTAAGCCAGATTTATCGTGTTTGGTTTTTTTTATTGAAGTTTCTGCTACGGTGGCTCTTTTTACACTTCAAAATAAGTTAGTGCCCTTTATTTAAAAACAAAACAAACAAAAATCCCCTGCTCCATATTGAAAATGATACATGTTAGAAATAATTCATATTTCTACTCCCCTTTCTGTTCCTTTGTTCCAGTATTCCATTTATTCAAATAGAAGGAAGTTCCTGGGCAAGCCATGTGTTATGATGGCTTTGTGCTGCTGTTACTGGATTCCTCTCCAGGAAAACTGCTGACATGAGGATCTATCCCTTCTGTAGGCACGTAGGAACACATAAGCCACATGCCAACTGCTCCAAGAGGGCTGGGTTGCAGCCAGTGCTGCTCAGTGGTGAGTCCGGGATGGTCACAGCCTACAGGACAAGATGAGAATGAGCTCTAATCTTGTGTTCCCAGACCTCAGGGCAGAGCTTCCTTCATCTCGGGAACTTGTGCAGGGTGACAGGAGGACCGAAGGGAAGAGGAACAAGAAGGAGTTGAGACTATTACCTAAAATTACCTTAGCTGTTTAATTGTTAGAATTGTAGGGTGGCAAGAAGAAAATGTCCCATGAAAAAAATTAGACTATACTATTAAGCAGTCTCTTTGTGGTGAGCACTTGTGGGAGTCTCTGCATCTGTACAGACAGGTTTAAAATCTCTAAGAAATTTTTTTTCCAAACTGTAAGTAAGGCCAAGCAATGGTGTGTCCCCAGTGTGGAAGCCCACTCATTCTATGCTCATTTTGGATTTCAGATATTCATTATTGTCTTGCATCTCCAACGTGTTAACAGTTAAAACTCTGTCCTCCTGCATGCCTGTAATTTTGAAATTGGGGCTGCAGCACACTTTCAAATGCTTAGGTTATAGGTTCCCACGAAGAATCCTGTCAACACTCAAAGGCCTTTTCAGGGTGCTATGGACAAGTTAGCAGCAGCCAGCCAGTACTAACAAAGTTTTGTTTGGGAGCAAAATGCTCCAAACATCAGCGGACGGTAAAGCAGCAATTCCTACCACTCAGGAGTCAGAACAGTCGAATAGTTCACTTAAGAACAGAAGCCAATCCCTCCACTATGCAATGAACTTGATCAAATGGAATAGTTGCTGCCAACAGCAATTAAAAATGGATGATGAAGATTTAATGCAGTGTGGCCTTCCACCTGCAAGTGTATTGAGGGGAATAGAAGGGGAGATGAGAATTGCCTTAGTCAGCTGAAATAATCAATGTATCTTTGAATTGACAAAAGCTCAACATCCGAGATGTAACACAGAAGAGTAATAATGACATATCCCAAGTTAACACTTGCAGGGCATTAACAACAATGAGTATCTGCTTAGTTATTGCACTCGGTCTCACAATTGATTTTCTTTATGTGATCCTAAATATTTTAACTGTATCACTTCATTTTTCTACCAGTCGTGAATCTGAAATTTAGCAATGTTTCCTACTCTTATACACAGCTTCTCAGGAGATTAACGAGCACAGCATATTCATCTTCACCATTTCATTGGGACTTGCCTCTCCTCTCTTGTGCTGCTCCTTCTTGGGCAGCTTCCATTGTGTTCATCCAGCAAGTTAATGGTCCAAGAATCCAGTGCAAGCTTCTAGAGAAACCTCCTAGGTTTTTACAGATCTCAAGTCGTTACCTAATATGACTGAATGTTGCTGTACTTCCAAGACCAAATATGCCTCCTTAATTGAAGATAATGGCTTTGAATGGATGAGAATAACAAGAAAACAAAATAATAATAATGACTCACACTAACACTACAAGTAGCTCCCTTTCCTGTGTTTAGTTATGGTATTTCTGTTTTCAAAGACACTAGCGAAGGTACAAAGGTTTGTCCTTCTGTCTTATGAATTGAATGGTTTCCACTCCCAATGTGGCTTGCTTACTAATATGATAAATTAGAGGACAATAGCTTTTATTTCTTTCAGTTTCAGTTACTTTTATGGACTAATGTAATTGGTGTATTTATAGGTAAGGTAATATTTTAAATAGTCCATAAAGAGATAATATTCATGACTTTCCAGCATATGAATCCTCCTTTTCTGGCTTTCATTAGGAATGGTACTTGCGTTTGCAAACCCTTGGTTGCCAACTTTGGTTGCAGGATTTGTGTAAATTTTAAGTGTGCTACTTTGGGTACCTCAGTGTGAAGTCTAACTTTTTCTAGTTCAGATGCAAAACATTTTGTCCAAGGAAAAAAATACATCCCTTGTTATCTTGCCTGCTGTCTGTGGGCCTCATTACATTTCTGTGTTTGTGTAGCAGCTGTGAGTTGGTAAGATGTTCCTGAGTGACTGGTTTGAAAAATATGGAGTAGTGTAGAATTATTTTTTGTCTAGATTCAAGGAACAAATTTTCTCCTTGAAAATAATCTGTGTATGTAAAGAAATACTTTCCTTAAAATCCAAAGGCAAAGGCAAACTCAAACCTGTCTAAAATGAGAATAAGGAAGCTAGCAAACAAGATTGACAAAAGGCTCAGAGAGTGTGGAGGTCACAGACGCGAGATCTTAGTTGTAAAGACTTTTCTATGCTGCCAGAAGGAAAAAGCAGGAGCATGATTGTTTTTATTGAATCTCTTTTTAAAAGAGACTTCTTTTTGGGTAACTGATTCTGACACACATTGATAGTGAAACTTGCTATCTCAAGCTCGTGGCAGAACCAAGGCCGACAAAAGTAATTACTAAATTCTTGAGATGGAAGTCTTTGAGAAATTTCCAAACTTAGGAAGGGCAGTAGATTTAATTGCTTGCAAAGGTTATAGGTGTATTTGCTTCTCTGATTGGCAGGCTGGAATTCAATTTTGAGTGATGCAGAATGTTACCTTGCAAAACTTTCAATGCAGATTACTGATAGGCATGTGAGGATATGGGGGTCTTCCTAGCTCTGCTCAGAAGGAAAGGAGCCCACAAACAGCCTACCTGTATGTAAGTGGGGAGTCAAAGTTCAGCATGTTGGTGTCAAAATGTAGGTTGTTCAGGTAGAAATCAGCCTACCAGGAAGAAGGCAGTATGGTTGTATTTTACCATGCCTTACAGTAATATTTGATGGTAACCACTCTAGCTAAATCTTTCAGATACAAAGGACAAAAGATCTCTCAATTTTAAGGGACTCATGCAGGAACCAAATGGGAATCATGATGGAGGAGTATGGAAGTCCTTCTCACTCCCGCCCATTGACAGCTGGGAGGGCAGTGTGAGGCCTGGGGGTCTGTTGTGGTGCAGGGGTCAGGATAGATGAGCAGATTGTTACCTTTTTCAGCCAGCCTTGATTGCATACTATTTCCAGAGCAGTGCTACTTACATATGGGACTTCTGAGTGTGGCCTTGGCTTCCACTGCAAGGCAGAGGAAGGTGCGCTCGCATGAAGGTCTTGTTAACTGCTGTGCAATGTGGGAGCAGGAAGGTCACAGGGCAGAGCCCGTGTTCTGGGTGCTGTCTGATGAGCAGGCAAGCATAGAAAGCAGTCCTGGTATGTCCCATAGCAGGGATTTAAAGGTATTGTCAGGATGAAGTATAGAATAACAAGAGAGATGCCTAGTAACACCAAACACTGTCAATGCCATTTCTTCCTGTGTTTCATTTCTTTTCTTTTCTGGAGGTCCCCAGAGTTCTAGTTTGTGGCCCAGAATCCCAGAGAAGATCCCAGTTGTTGGTAGGGTGAAGTTGAAGGACTAAGACATCTAGTGTCTCTTTTCTCTGTTTGGATGCTGAGATGACGGTATCTGAATTTAGTAGAGCGCTCTCTATTGAGTTACAGCTGTAATTCCTGGTTTTCAGTTTTTCTCTGTGCTGGCCATGCTAAATTTCCCTAGCCCTTGAAGAAACAAGAACAAATTTCTTAAATGGCTAGTAATTTTTTTTCTTCCTTCTTTGGAAAGGTTATTATTCCCCATTAACTCCCTCAAGCTGGCTTCTGGCTTGTATGCATGACACTTTGCTAGACTGCTGTAAATTTTTTACAAGACCACCACTGTTTTCTGTGAGCCAGAAAAGTGTGAATAACTATTGCACGCAGCAAGACTCTTCAAAGATTCTCTACTAACCTCTGACTTGACAGGTTGGGTTTTTTGTCTGACCATCAATTTTACCTTTTATGCTTTGCTTATCTGCTTGCAACTTTTGGAATCCCTCCCATTTTCCCCTTAGAAATCTGATTCACCTAGACAACCCTAAACAAGGAAACACCTCAGCTGTAATTGCCTGTATTTAGAAATACGATTGCATTTATCATATTCAGCCAACCTTACTTTCTCTGGTAATTTTCCTTTCCTTTCTCTGTCTCTTCAGATTCGCTATCATCAAGAGTTTTTTAAAATATATTCACATTTCAGGCTTAAATATAAACTTAGATTAACTACCATTTAATTAAGATAACATCATCAGGATAATTAAACTTCCTAAGATGGAACAACTAAGCCCTTGTGATTTCCAGCTTGTGCCTTGTGATTTTTTTTTTTTTTTTTTTTTTTTTTTTTTGTGCATTTACTCAT
>VXBL01001841.1:1547333-1626539 GCA_013400195.1 Aramus guarauna
AAAAAAAAAAAAGACTTTGAAAATAAAAATGAGGACAAAAGGACCCAATGTATAAATAAAGCAATTTACTATTTCTTACATTTTCCACCAAGGACAAAGGAAATGACAGTATAGTGTCTCCTCATGATTGTTTGAAAGCTGTGTTGTACTGTTGGATTCCTTTTTGGTGTTCTTTTCTTACTCAAGTGACTGAAATCTGTCAAATTCCAATAGACAGAAACTGAACCTTATTTCAAAGTGTGACGTTGACCTTCTGAGATGGATCTCAGAATAGATCAACCTTCTGACGTTTGTTCTTATATCAGCATATCTGTAGCTTGTGGAAATTGAAATATTAAAGCATAATGTCTGAATCATAGCAACCCTTCAAGTGTCCAATGAGAAAGCCAATCTGCCTGGTTCACGTGGTACATTTTACTCCATCTGCAGAAATTAGCTTCATATGTGCCTTTTAAATAAATAAAAAATGATAATAAAAAAAAGGTGAAAGTCCATCCCTCTTTGAAAATGATACAATTTGGGAGCTGGCTAGTGCATAGCATTTTTTGCAGTCACATTGAGTTTCTCAGCAAAGAAAGTGGATTATTGTCTGCAGAGAAGTGCTAATGGAGGAAAAGCAAGATCCTATGAGTTTGGAAAGATGGGAAATTCGGTTGATATGAGCTAACATTAAGTTGCTTCAGATTACCCAGTTTTACCCAGCAGTGTCTGTGCATACAGTGCATGGGGCAAAGTGTGTCACAGCAGTGCAGTAATTTCAAGGCATAGGAGTCGCATAGTGGTGGTAAGCACTCAAGCAGAGGGCTGGAGCAAGTGGTCTCCAGAGGTCCAGCCTAAATTATTCCATGTCCTAAGGCTTTTCCTATCTGGGATCCATGAAAGTTCTAAACAAAAATTTGGGTTTAAAATACAGATGTGGAAATAAGAACGGAGAAGCCACACAGTGGCTTTTAGGCAGTAAAAACTATATGAAGTAGCTAAAGTATCATGACTAAAAGGAAGCCTTCCTGAGGACTACTCCAAATGTCACTACGTTGTTCTCTGTTTTCTGTAAGCTGTTTGTCTCCAGAATTTTCTTGTTGAAGCCAGAGCTAGTGCTGTTGCATCTGAAGCATTTATTCTGCAAGTCATAGATGAGACGCTTAGGGGAGAGATACCTGGATGGAAGGACATTTGAAAATTATTTGGTAGCCAGCACAGATGCCCAGGGAGCAGCCAAGCCCTTAAAAACTGACAGGAATGAAATGCTATCCCGTTAACCCTCTGAGCCAAGGGGAACTGTATTGCTGAGATCCCGGGGTTTGCATTGCTGAAGGGGTAAATTAACATACTTATTTAGCAAAATACTCAGAGATTTGTTTGTATTTTACCCTGCTGATAAAACTAGATAATGATTCTTTTCAGGTTTGGTTGTGTGGTTTTGTTTTTTGGTTTTGGTGTTTTGTTCNCTCAAGATTTTTTTAAAACTTGTCATTTTTGTCTTCTCTTGAAAAAATGCTGACTTTTCAGTGTTACATCAAAAATATGTCTATATTCAAAATCAGAACTATTTAGGATGGAAAACCAAAACTATTTTAGTTCCTTTAAGTTTCTGAATAAATATATTCTATCAAGAACTGAATGTTCTGAAGAGTTTTGATGGAATACATGTTTATAAGCCTCAGTTAAATAAGATTTATAAAGGTAAATTGTCCTAACTCACCGTCTGTCAGATAGTGTATGTTTGGTTATAAAAACAACATGGAATTTCAAAATGGATTTCTGAATGTACTAAGCATTCCCAAGGTGGGCAAAGTGCAATTACTTATCTTTTTGGAAATGCTGGTCCTAAAAGGTTTTCGATTTTTTTCAAATACTTTATTGCTCTCATGACAACTGGAAACATCTGCAACTTCAGCTGCAAGCTGAAGCTACGTACATAGGTACTGCGTAATGCCTTCACAGTGGGATCCAGGTTTGGAGGAGGGTTGTGCCTGCAATTATTATGTCTTCATATTAATTACCAAGCCAGGAAAAGGAAATTAGAGTGTTGTTCCTTTGAGGAAATCGGTGTATTTCAAGTTTAATTTAGAAATAACAAACAGCTTAAAAATCTTGTGCAGTTGAACAGGAGATTAGTGTCAGGGTTTTTCTAGAAAACTTCAAGCCCAAATATAACAGCAGATGGAGACTACCATAGTCTTGAAAGTGCTGGCGTGTTCTGGGAGCAGATTGTGAAAAATCCCCCCTACTCTAAATCTCTGAAGCTGAAACCAGATAAGTGTGTCGTCTTTAAAGGACATATTGCTCCTGTTGTCACTCATATCTCTTCTGACTTTGGCATTTCTAATATTCTGGTTCAAGATCTCAGTGCAGTAAAGGTTCATGGTTGTAAGGTATGGGAGTTGGTTTTCTTCCTGTCAGAATGGACCACTGGAGTCCTTCTGCCAGGAATACTGAGAAACAGAGAAATATTACATACATTAATGGAAATTAATTGAAATTTTAAAAAGAATCATTTATAATGTATGACTACACAAAACCAATAATCTGTTATGCACCTTTTTTGTTCACAGTATGGATTTCTTGTTTTTTCAGCTTTGCTTTACTTTTTTGTGATTCAGAATACAAAGCTTGTTAACTGTTTATTAGCATAGTCTGATATTTTTAACGTTGTACTTAGTCATTTATAAAGAATGAGTTAATAGATTATTGATTTCCCAGTGTAATAAAAAATAGGTGTACCGACATAGTTAACTGTACAGATAATTAATGGCTGCATGTTTGAAGTCAGATTCTCTGCTATTATAATGGTGAAACAAGTGGAGTTTTGCCGGCAAATAACTTGGCCTATTTTCTGTTTGGCTGTCTGGAAATGCGTTTTTACATTGTAGGCCGCAGTGTTTTGGAAGATCTGTCTGCAGGTAAATCATGGTAAGATGGAAACTATCATTTCTAGGAAATAGCAGATGTTTAGGGGAGTTGGTGAGTGTTAACTCCAATACTGGGGTAATTGTCACATTCTCAATGGGTGTATGGTTGATGGCCTTAAGCTGGTAACAACCAAAGAGTTGATCGAGTTTGTTGGTTTTGTGTGTTGTTTTGTTGTTGTTGGAATTTTTTTTTTTTAAGAGGAAGGTATAGTGCATCAATTAATAAATTAAAAAGCACATTCCTGCATGCACAAGATTTAAAATTGGGAAGCTGGTATCTATTGCTGGGTGGAATAATCATTTTAAGTAGCTGAACTAGATAAGTGCATGTTGACGTTTTTGTACATAAATTCATTCTTAATGTTGCAGGGTGTAGTAGGATGCAGGGAACATTAAAAGAGGTTGACAATGTCTGAACCAAGATTCTGGTGTCAAACAGGAGGTGAAATTCACTTTATTCTAATTATTGATTAAAATTTTATTAGCAGGCTTTAAAGATATTGGTGGGGCAGCTCTTCAGGGATGAGCAACCTAAACATGTGCCTTCCTGTTTCCATAGCAACACATCATTTTCATCCTTTCCAGGCAGCCTAGATTGAATTGTATACTGCAAGAGTATTAGATTCAGAAGAGCTGTATTAACAGCTCGGTAGTTTTCCCTATACCTTGCTATTAAATATTTTTGTTTTGGATGATCATTAGAATAAAAAAGTGGTTGTGATTATTGTGCTTTTTTAGAGAAATAAATTATGGGAGCAGAGCTGAAAATGGGAAATAACTGGCAACCGAGGTGAAGTGTTTTGGTCTGATTCATTGACTGCAAAACTGACTATTCCTGTGACCATGCAAATGCACTTTGTCAATAAGGTCACGATTTTAGCAGGAATAGTTCTCGGTCTGATGGTTATTGTTAAAATTTTTGGAAGTGTTTTGGGTTCATATTGTTTGAGCTGTTGGAGAGACTTGAAGTAATGTAGTAAAGGTTAAGGCTATAAATGGTGACCCTTAGGAAGGACCGCTTTTCCAGCACTGTGGATTATGGCCTTGGAGGCACATTTAGAGGTGACATTTTCAAGCTGAATGTAAGCGATTTGGTAGCTTTCCAGGATATTGAAGACATTTCAGACTGCGGCATATTCATATTTTGCTGTGAACTTGACACTATATTATTGAATTTGGAATGTCAAACTTGTCTATCAAGTCATAGATTTCTAAGATTGGGACAGAGCATCTCAGTATCATTTTCATACAGTTCTCAGCTGCTGTGAGCACAGGAAACTCCTTTTGAAAGAGCATTCTTTGAATAGGGAAATACCTTTTAGAATGGCTCATCTTTTGTCTGTAAGAGATGAATAATTCAGTATATCCCTATGCAAATGTTTATTACTCCCTATGAAAAAATGTGTGTACCTTATTTCTTCTCTCCATTAGTGTAGTGTCAGTTTCCCAGTGATGAATCTTTGTCAAATGCAGCAATGTACTACAGTGTTTTCTGAGCTGATTGCATGCATATCCTCTGTTTTGGCATTGTGGAGGCTTAAATTACTGTTTAAACTGTGAATTTTAAAATGCTATTTTAATGTTACCACTATACAGTAAAAGCAGCAAATTACCATGGGGGAAGTATTTAAGCGATGCACAAAGATGCAGATCACCACAATATTTTCCTTTGGGATGTTTAATTTTCTGTGTCTCCATTTGTATAAATTTTTCTGTGAGGTTATGTGAGGCATGTCAATAAAAATCGAGAGCTTTCACAGTAGTTGTTGCTATAGTTACATGGTGCAGCTTTTAGCCTCCTGCACAGAAAGTAAACCACCTGCAATTCCATAAAATCCTTTATTGGCAGAGAAAGATTGAAACAGACAGTACTGGTGTGCAGGTACAGAGCAAATTCTAGGTTGCTCCGGTATCCTTGCAGCTAATGCTGTCTTTGTGCAGAGGTCTGCAGAAATGTTTTATGGATGAGAACAGCATGGAAAGGGGACGAAAGACATCGTTTTTTGGGGGAAAACGTGCTGGATGCAGAAAATAGAAGATAAGAAATAAGTACCAAAATGAACTAGAAGGAATCTCAGTTCATAGCATATCTCAGCTCCAGGAAAACAGGGACTAAGTTGCCTTTTAAAGCCCTCTGAGTCGTACCTTTCCATACAGATGGAAATGTCACGCTTGCAGAATGCTGCTGTTCTCCTGACTCCAGAATTCCATGCTTAACTTAATCCTCAAGGTCTGTACATGATTGTTTGAAACCAACTGCCTCTTAGGAATAGCTTTTTGTCTCAACAGATCTCATGTGCATTTGGGAACCCTAAAATGGCTTTTACTATGAGTTCTTTGTACTGAACTTACTTAACTGAATTCTACTTTCACTACTTCTTTTTATTTTTTTTTTTTCTTTCTTATACGTCCTTTAACTTAAGGATTTGGTATGAATTACTGCAATAAACCGTAGACTTTTAAAAATCTTCCCTGGGATAGACAAATGTCCCTGGTCTGTACATGGGGAAGCAAAAGCACTGAGTAGCAGTTGCCTATGGAATCGCTTTGTAAGGCAGGCCTGGAAATGGTCATCTTTACCTTCATGATTCCCTTCCTTGAGTTCTTTTTATGACTGAATAAAGTAGGATGGGTTTATTTCATATCTGTTACCGTGTGAGAAAGGACAGTTAAGTGCATGATGTCTTATCTTAGGTTAAATTTGAATGTGCATTTTTCAAGAATGTTCTAAATATACAGATGAATCAAGATTCCAGGACCCAATAATGCCTTCACTGCAGGATTTTTATTCACTTTTTTCTTAAGTTCCGGACTATAGAACAATGTGAATCTAATCCCGTGGATGATTAAATAAACCAGAGATTTTTAGAATTTTTCCATTATTTATTTGCTTTATACAACATCCATGAGCTCAAGGTGAGGTGATCCATGTAGTAGAGGAGGCAGTGAAAGATGTTCCCTGGCCTAAAGAGATAACATTATAAATAGCTAAAGTAGTCAAGATAAGGTGGAAAAATGTAGAAACAACAGAGTCGGTGAGTAGCCTTTGGCCAGTAATGCAGGTGGTACTCAGAGGTTTAGTCCCCCTCTGCTGCTGCTTGTGATCATTTCTGACATTTTTCGGGTGGGAAGGTCTGACCAGATCCCTTCAGAGCTCAGGAAGAAGGATTATATTTTTACTTTGTGCACGGTAATTCTCCCTCTATAATGAGAAAGTTTAAGAGTCACAGGGCTAAGAGGAGCAAAGCGTTAGTAGCAGAAACTGATAGCTGGAAGTGAAGGAATTAGTCATGACTCAGGCTTTTGTGCTCAACTACAGTCAAACTTTTTTCTTCAGGGCTGCTTTTCTCATTTTGAGGAGAAGCAACTGGTCCCCTTGCCATTCCCATCAAGGCTTGCCTTCACTGCTTAAATCCTGTTAAGACCTTTGCTGATTACCAGTTGGTGAAGCAGCTTTGAATCCATCCATGTAGTTAGCCTGAAGGAGAACTGGTTACCTAATCACATGGTCACCTAAGTAATTTTTGCACCTCCTGGGACTTGGGTCTAGCCAGTGCGCGCTCACATGAGGCTGAACTTGACTCACATTGCCTCGTGGATGAAAAGTTGTGGTCATTATCATGTTAGTCAAATGAAATCTTCAAAAGTGGAATTATGGTTTGCAATGAATAAAAAGTTGTTGTTTACCCTCTGGAAAGCCAAAAAATTTCTTGGTAGCAAAAGCATCTCTTGCAGAGAGCAGGAAATATTTCTGCCTGCAAGAGATTTGGGAGCTTTCTAAACCAAAGAAAAACAGCTTCACAACCTAATTAGAAAAAGAATGAAATAAAGTGGTGTGGAAGCTGTAGACTAGTTAATTAGAAGGATCTCCTAAGAAATTTCTGAAAAGGATAGCCTTTCATGCTGGAAAGTAAACACTTAGCTCCATCAGCAACCTTTCAGCAAGACACATTGGCTAGGAGAGGTGGTGTTGAAAGTCAGAGCTGCTGAAATTAATGGAACCGTATTTCAACACGGTGATTTAAAGACAGTTCTAAACAATAAAGAGCTACTGCTTAGACATAAAAATAATTCCTATTTCTTAAGAAATTACTGAAATGTAATGTTTTTCCTCCATAGCAGTAGGCATTCTCATGCAGAAATTTGGAACAAGCTGTCAGGTAGCTGAATAAATTTATGAAGTCCCCTTTAAATTTAATCACACACAACTTTACTGCCTTTGAATCAAGACTTTGCTTCTTTTCCTTTCCTATAGTGTATATTTGAACCAACTAGATACCAAAGATGCAGTAAAACTACAAAGATAGAGCATGGTGTTTACTGAAGTGGCACCTAATGCAGTGCTGATAACATGCTATAGAGGTTTTGTTAACTGGACAATGTTTTGAGTTGTCTGGGTATACATGACACTTTGGAAGATTAGTTCACATCTGTGTTCTCAAAATTGTTTAAAGATTTTCAGGGCACTTGAAGTCTCAATGAGTTTCTGGTTTTTCAAGTATCTGATTTTTTGGAAAGCTCAATGTCTTCTGACAACAAGTTTGTAAAGCAGCTTGAGCTGGGCAGCTAGGGCGAGATTTGTCTGCTTTAACTTTAAACTATGTCTGAGCTTGTCAGATAGCTGTAGGCAGTGGAGAGGAAGAGATGGGTAAGAGTGGTAGAAGGATTCTTTTGACTTCAGATATTTGCCTTGGATGAGATGATCCCCACTCTGAAAGTGCCTATTTGTCACGTGAGTATGAAATAAGTTAGGTGCCGAAGTGGAGGATGGATATGTGCGTACATATGTAAATACATGTAAGTAGATGCACCATAGATGTTTCGGGCTTAGGCAAATTGAATCCCACTTCTAGAAACTGAGGTACTCCAAACCAGTAGGGATCATCTGCAGAGGGATGCATGCAGAAAAAGAAAGTGTGTTGTGTGTTGCTACTAATGCAAGGTCTGAAAGTATGAAATGTTAAGCAAAGAGTTCTGCAAAAGATAGCCGGGCATTATTGACTGTGAAGGGTGATGGAGTGAGATGCGAGTGGGTAAGGAAGCAGTGGCAAATGAGCAGTGCATCTTCCAGTTTCAAAGTTACGTCACTGTTGAAAACAGTTTTTTACAATTTGAACTTAACTGTCTTTGGCAACAGACAAGATGCTGGCTGCTTAATACATCTACCTATGTAGACACTAGATGCATGTCTCCTCTATTTGCCTGTCAAAGATCCATAATATGTATGTTTTCTGTAGAATATCTGTCTGCATGTGTGTTTATGTACATACAAATATTTTTACAAACACAAAGTTAAGTGTAGTATTGCCAGTTGTGTTGTAATTCTTTCGGACAGTGAATTGATAAAGACAATGGGTGGCTGTGGTCATCCTAACATATCTTGACCTGGTTGGTTCTTCTATACTTTGTAGTATTTTTAAATAAAGATTATGGTCTTTATTTTTAATCTTGCTGTTTCAAAAATTATATGGAAAGCTTTAAAATGCTGATAATTACAAAAAAAATTAATTTAGGGGAAGATAGCATTTTTAAGTGTTTGAATGATTTGGGAACATGAGTCACCCCTGCAAACTTGATTGGAAATTTCAAATTTTTATTCTTGCTTTGTCTATTCCTGAGTATATTTAAGAAGCCTCCATAGTCAAGGGATTGGCATTTTTGTTAACCCATGAATAGGGACAGTTCTCTTAATAAGTGATCTTGAAGAGTAAAGATCTCTTGGCTGTACTGTACAAGAAATATTTTCATTATTGGTATTCAGCAGGCTTTAAGTTATCACAAGACCTTTGAAGCAGAGTCAGAGAAAAACAGTTTTAAAGTTATTTAAGGAGATAACTCAACATTGTCTGACTTTGTTGTCTTCATATTTGGTTGTGATGTTTTCCAGCAGTTTAAAGAATAAATTCAGCTTCTCTCATATTCATATTGCAGGTTACTGAGAACTACTTTGTACAGCATTCATTTGTTTGTATGTTATACATACAGTCCTGTGGACATGCATGCATATCATGTATTGCTTTTCTCTCTGCAAACTGCAGCTTGCTGATTTGATTTTTAGTCACTGTTTTCTCAGTAATATTACCCCTAACTTAAAAGCTTTTCATGCTATTACTTTTTCTTTGGGAGTAATGATAAATACTCATCGTAGTGCCAAATGTAGCCTTAAATTCTAAATAATTCTTTTCTCTCTAGCTTTCTTTCTAGGTTGCTTTCTATAGCTGCTCCTGCTCTGTGATTAGCCTAGGTGCTACCTATAAGATGGAAGAAACTGGCTTTCTGCATGGACACAGAAAAGAATAGTGATGTAAATGCATGAAGGAGACCCCCATATTTCCAGTGTTTACACTTTCTCCAAAGCGAGAACAAAGCTCTTGAATTCTTAATTTGGTCAAATGTTCTTTCAGAGATAGAGCTGGGGTTTTTGTGGGAGAATTGTTATTTTTTTTTTTTTATTCTGAAGAATACTTTGTTATCCCAGGTCTCTGGCAGATATAGTCCTTCCAAAATTGTGCCAGATATTCCTGTCTTGATTCCAGCTAGTTTCCTCTCCTCCCTGAGGTTATGCAGAGGGTTAGATGGGATAGTGCCAAACAGCATCTCAGGGACCCAGCTTGCATTGTCCATTGTGGTCCTCTGACCTTCTGGAACTGGCATGGCGCCTCTGAATCCCTCTGCCCATCAGCTGTTCTTCCTGTCACTGTGCCAAAGACAAATTTTACTTTCCAACCTCAGATCCTTGCACCTGATGCATGAATACCGTTTTCACTATGGCTATTTTGCCAGGGTCCGGAAAAATGTACTAGACCAGAAACTTTCAGAAAACATCTTTGCAGTATTAATTGCAGGAAGTTTTCATCTCAGGACACTCTTGTACTTGCCTTTTTCCAAGGACTGACTTGATATATTTCCTCTACTTAAGGAGCTGCTGCCTATTCAGAATTCAAGGGTGGCTTGTACTGACAGACGCAAACTGGTGAGATGTCCCCAAAATGTACTTTGAACCCTGTGCGGCAGAGATGTTGTTTACCTTTCCTAATCAGAACAACTGAAATGGTGTCTCTTGGCACCCAACATGCCAAATACTGTGCCTGCGTTTCTTTCCCACTCTTGCTTACTTCTAGGGAAGATTAGGCAAGAGTGCTGTGAAGAGTAAGGGTATGGACATCTGACCCACAGAGGAGACTGAAGGTAGAAATGTGGAAAAGCTGTCCTGCAGCAGAGTTATTCCTCGACTAAATGGGCTGAGTTTGTAAAAGGTGTATTTACACACCCATATGTACTCCATTCCACTTCAGGACTAAGGTCTCTTTAGCTCTGTGTGTTGCTTGAAATGCTTGGGTTTCGCCAGCTCAGTATTGACACTCAACAACTTTTTTTTTTTTTTCCCCAACAAGAATTATGTGTTTGTAATTAAATAGTTTAATAGATAGAATAAAAGTGAAGGAGAATAGAGTGAAATTTGTCCATACAGATATAAAAGGTAAAAGTTAGCAAGTTGTGCTTTACATCTTGCCCAGAATCTCTGTTCTGTGCCAGAAAAGGATGTCAAAATCGGTTTTTATCTAAGCAAACTAGTCTTATTTTTTTCCAGAACACTTACTCAAATACACAATATTGCTCTAAAAGTACAGCTAAAAAACCCAGACGTGTTATTCCTGAGGTTCTGGTCTTCCTGGCTATTGGTCACCTGGGAAAGGAAAGAAAATTCGTCTCTTCCCTCTGGTAAACATTATTTGGCTCATTACTTTGCATAAGTTTTTGACTGGGTGATATGGCTAAAGTTTCTGATCTTTTCCTAACACTTAAGAAATCGGAAGAGCTAGAACTCTTGGGTTCTGTTTTACAGTAGACGCTGAAAACCATCTCAGAAATTAGAGAAATGGCTTAGCCATGCAGATGGGACCGAGGGTGCAGTTTGTGATGGTATTACTTTTCAATTTGTGTGTTTTTTAAAGTGTGTTTCTTCAGTATTCAACTACTGTTTTACTTGCAATTGCAAGTTAACACAAGCCCACCCCTGCAGAGCCAACCTCAGGTAAAAACATTGTGTTTCATCAGCCCCTTTGAACAAACGTGACTTGCCTTTGGTGCGCACACTTGAAGTAAATCCCTTTAAAGGTTGTGTTTGAAGCCTGAATAGTGGAATTTTTTTTTTCTGCTTTCATCTTATGTCACAGCTCTGTCAACTATCGATTTTCTCCTTTGAAAGGGATGCCGTTAGTTCACAGAACTCTGTTATATGAGATAAAGAGGAACAATGGTTTTAAGTGTTGGCAATGTTCATGTGGGGATGTTACCAAGTCATTTACTTTTTGCTGCTCTTCTAGGTGCTCAGATGACCCAGCCATTGTTGTATCTGAGTAGATCTTGAGTTACCCCCTTTAACCCCAACACAGTGGTGAGGATAAGGATCCCTATAAAAATAGGCACAAAAACTGAGACAGACAAGGCACGTGACCCATAGGAGTTTTATTAGATGTGCGCTTGCACTACAGTACAGTGTGGTATAGGCACACTTGAACCAGATACAAGTAGGTTAACTCAAGTACAACAGTTGCAGCACAGAGGAAATGCAATCCACAAATCCTGCCCAGAAAGGAGGGTTAGTTCATCCTGAACTTTCTCCATCTACAGCTATGCTATAGCTTGTATCAAGCTAGGTATTTTAAAGTTCTCATGGGTACACATGTACTACAGTGCTGTCACTATTAAAACTGCACTGTCACACTTGCAGGGGAGCCATCATCTGAGCCATTGCGTTACACTAAGATTACAACTTGGAACTTTGCAAAGTAAGGCATCCTAGTAACGTCACTGCTGATTTGCAACTACCTTTTGTTCTGAGGCAATGTTTGCGTAGCTGTGAGAAAATCTACTAGTTCAATCAGTAAGAAGGAAACTGAGAAACTCAGTGACCACTTGTTTTCTTGATTTTTCTCTTTGCATTTCTAACACTTTAGCTTATGATTTCTGAGCTTCACCTCAGATTACATGTTAAGCAGGGGGAAAAAAAGCCCTCACTTGTTTAATATCAACAAGCAGTTTTTTTAGACTTCACTCAACAGTAATGCACATTCATATCATGTGTCTTAAAACTTGACCAAAATGCAGCCTTGCGATTGATAAGGGAAAATGAAAGAGGAAAAGTCCAAACTAAAGCTCATTTAAACACAAAGCTATTTTACAGAAGATGTCCATATGGAAGGTTTACACATTTCACTACTTGGTTCTGAGTTAGAGAATTGTGTTCTGCAGAAAAGGACATCTTCAGAGATAAACTCCAGAACATTTGCTTTTGTTCAGTGCAAACAGCCCTTCAGGGAAAGAGAGTAGAAGATAAGAAGAAACTGTAGGTAAATGTGACCATATGGAATATCTTTTTACCTTTTTTTTTTTTTTTTTTTAATCATAAGTATTTTTTATAAGCTGCCAAGGGCTTGACAGCCTCATGGTCTACATGATCACCTTAAAACTACATACTTGTAAATAGACCAATGTATGATACAAAGAGTTGCTTTATAAAACATGTTAAGCACCAAAGCGTTTTCAAAATATTCTTTTCCAACCTAGCTGCTCTTTCTTGAGGAGAGGGTTCTTGAGAGCCCAGTGGGGTCTCGTTTCTGACTTCAGCCAACGAAGTAGGAAGAAGCACCATTTCACCTGCATACTGCTGCTCATCTTGTCATCTGTACCTTCTCCTGCTCTATGTTTTGCTTAGTGCTTTGAAAGCTACATGTAGTACTGTAATGCAGTTTGAGGGGTTCGTCAGATTCTTGCTTCTGCATTCATCACTGAACTTTTCATTATCTATTACTTTACCTAGGCCTCTGCTGAAGATGGCCTTCAATTCTAGGTCTTGGATGTAATGTTCAAGGTCAGAATGCATCACAACTGTCCCCTCCTTTTCTTTGTATAATCATTTACATCAGTTTAAAGTGTGTGTAAATTTGAAATGGTAATGCTTTATACCCAGAATACATGGGTGCATATGGTCCCATGGGACATTTGAATGACTTCCGCTCTTCTAAGATGTGTTTTGACATAAAGCTTCATCCATTTTATTTTACATGGATGACCTCGTAGTAAGCACTTAGTATAAGATATTTTCTGTATGTTCTGTTTCACACCATACAGAGGGTCATGAGACTGCAGTCTCTGGCTCTGTGATGAGATCGTGATTGTCTAGTTCTGGTCATACAAAGTTAAAGCACTGTGACACATTTAATGCCTGCCATTTTGAGAGGCAGGGATGTAAGTTCTGAATGAATGTCACTCTCTGCTATGCCTGATATTCTGATGGAGCAGACATTAGTGCCATGTTCAGAGCCTCAAGACAAATCTCTCTGTTAACTAATTTCTGTCAGGTGTTTTTGTCCTGTACTTAACAGAGCAAAATTTAAAGATTTTCTTGTCTTCTACAGGTGTAAAAAAAAGCATCTTTAATGCTTAATCCTCTCTGCACTGCAGCCGCTTCATGTATGATATAATCTTCGTGTATTGTCAGTGGACCAGATAGATTCAGTCTTGCACAAAGTCGTGAGCCCAGGTTTTGTTCTGTGTTGAGTTGGAGATGCTTTCCTGTTGGGAAGGAATTGACATGTTTGAGTAAAACCAAAAGAAAAACCTTGTGCAGCACCCGTGAGCTTTAGTCATAATAAATACCATTTGTGTTTCCCTGTGAAAACAGAAATGTGAACAGTTAATCCTTGCAATAGGTTTCTCTCCTTGCTATCTATGCATAGCAAAGCAAACATCTCCATCTTACAGGACTTCAGTTTTGCCACAGAAACTGTAAAGATGCAGCGCCCCAAGAAATCTGTAGTTACAAGTATGTTGTTTTTAAATCCTAGAATATAGTTTTGTGAATTTCTTCCTCATGTTTTTGTCTTCAAAATGGCGATGCATAGCTAAGCAGGAAAAAATAAAATGTCATAAACTAGCCTGAATGGTAACCTAAACTGTGGCTTGTTTGATATAATGTGGAAGGATTCTTTTAAATAGATGCATATTAATTTGTGTGGTGAGCCATTCAACTCCTGCTTTGAAGTGCCCTGTGAGAACAGGACAAAATTTCTATTGTCATTGTATATTAGCAAGATAGCACAACGTCTAGTGAACAGGCTCAGTTATTTGTCCAATGCTTGGAACAGTGCATAGGAAAATGTACAGCATGTTTGTATGAAACTACCAGGACATTTTTTTTTTTGTAAGTGCCATTCTTGCTATATCTTTCCCTACTTCTCTGCATTGCTGAATGTTGGACTCCCTCCCCATGCACAGTTTTCAGGCTGTGCCAGATGTACTACGTTGCCCTTTACTGCACGCTCGGAAATTATATTGTCAATACACAGGATTCTTTCCCCTTCCTGTTTTTTAACTCTCGGCTATTCGTATGCTATGGAAATGAGGATAGAAAAGATTAGATGTACTCTACTTCTCTACTGTTTGCCATTCATGGGATAGACACTGATATTGAAGGAGAAACTAGAAATTCGACTTTCCCAAATGAAATTAATTTCGAAGGAAATGTGTAGCCTTATTGCTCCATCTTACAGTACTCCACATACCACTGTGGCTCCCTAGGCCATACTAGGCATCTGGTATGCTCAGGTTGATTTTCTGACTCTCTTCAATAACTAGTTGTATATTGTAATTGGACATTCTGACAGTTAGCCTTGAGGCCCTGACCCAATTTGAAGTCCCTACAGTATTACACAATATACAAGTATAGGCAGAGAGAAGGTCCAACTAGCAAGACAGTGCTTCTGATGTAAGAAAATAATAATTCACATGAGAAATTAGTTTAGAGCACCAAGTCAGAGAAGCCCATGTCATGCGGGCTTTATGCATTTTGTTATGAGTAGCTGTTTGAGGGCACTGGAAGTTGTCTCAGGTACCAGGATGAACCACACACGCATGACCTGAAGTCATCTGACTTTTCACTTGTGCAAAACCACTGCTGAGGAGGGGACAGAGTGGTCTAGGTCTGCTGTCTGGGGAGAGCTACTAATGGTGTAAAGGTGACATCAGGACTGATTGTTGACTGGAGGCTAACTTTGAAATCAGCATGTCTTTGGCACTATGACTTCATACTTAATATAAAAAAATATATGTTTTTTCCTATCTGTATATTGTGTTAGCACTGCAATGCCTCTGATTTTTATCCAGCTCACTGTAGTCAGATGCGCATTTCTGAGGCTGGTGATCCTGAGCAATTCTAGCAGCAATTGGATGGGCTGTCTGGAGTGCATGACAGCTTGCTCCTTGAAAATGTGGGTGTAAATGTAGTTTCATAAAAAAACTGGCACAATATGAATCTCTCAGTTGTTTTCTGCTTTGGAGGTACCATATAATGTCTTGGGATCATGTCATCTTATATTCCACTTACCAAACTTTGCCTTTAATAAGATTAGCAGTATGCTTTGACTTGCCTTTTAGTTCCTAATACATTTCCACGTTTTTCTGCAGAAAACCATTGGTATCAACCCTGTTTCTTATACTCTAAAATTGCAAATCTTCTGTGCTAATGACAGAACTGTTGCTAACAAAAATGCGGAAGTTTAGAGGGATATTTCTTTCCTTTTATTTTCCGTGACACCCTGGATTGCCAGATGTCCTGAAAAAATAGGAAGACTTATTCAGTTAGGTTTTACAAGTCCTTGGGAGAAGTATGGTCTAAATCTTTTTCTGTGTAGTGCTACATTGTTCCTTGTGAAGTTCTGAATGCTTTCAAATAGTCAAGGGGGGGGATGGCTGAGACACCTGTATTTTGTTCGTGGTCCAACCCTGATACTGTTTAGTCCTTTGACTTGCCCTGAGCTGGTATCTTGGCTACTGTAACTTTATTTATAACCATTTACTTATAACCATCGGTAGAGTAGCACTAATTTAAGGTTTTAAAAAAAAAAAATAAAATTGAGGAATTGTGGAGTATTGCTAAGAGCACAGATCCTATACAATAGAGCTGTACTTAAACATTTTAATGGATCCTTAAAATGTGA
Source organism: Aramus guarauna (assembly GCA_013400195.1). NCBI lineage: Eukaryota > Metazoa > Chordata > Aves > Gruiformes > Aramidae > Aramus > Aramus guarauna. The sequence goes on from VXBL01001841.1 coordinate 1,563,247, forward strand.
AGCTGCCTGATGAATAGTTTGACTTCAAGATACCTGGATTGTCTTTAAAGCCAACTTCTGTTTGTTTGTGGAGTTGAAAGAGTGGGAGAGGAGAAGCAGAAAAGAGACAAACTTTTAGAGATTTTGGTGATAAGCCTCCAGGGCACAGGCTGGTTTAGAAGCAGACTGTTTGTAGCCTGAAACTAGGCTGCAATGATACTTGTAGCTTCCTTGTTTCCAGTTTTCCTTGCTTTACCTTCAGACCAATGGTAAGGATGTGATTTATCATAACCTGTCTTCATCTGTTTAAAACTGATATGCCTAGGCTAAGACAATCACTTGGTCTCCCTCTATAGTCACCAAAGCAAGATGGATTTGATTTTGACACCAGTGTTTAGAGAAGATGCATTGTCTGTTAGAGAGATGTAGATAACTCCATTGGCTCTTGAGGAAAATTAGAGGATAACAGTTTATAGTTAAGTTGCATGACTTTTAGGTGGCTGAAGTGTAGTGAATCTCACCCAGAGCATCTCATCTGCTAACATTGATTCTTCTCAGAGTATTCAGCAATGAGGAGACGACTCTAAATCCTCTGCTTTCTCCAGAATCCTGTCCTCTGTCCAATATGCTGCAGCTTTATTTTACCTAGAAGTACTCTTCTCTAGTTTAATCAACCTGTGGATTGCAGTTGTCATTTCAGTTACCATGAAAAAAGCCTAGATAATTATTGCAAATAGGAGGGCAGTAGCCCCTTCTTGTTTTCTGTGACCACACCAGATAGATATAAGGGTGTGGGTTTTTTCTTTCCAGTTTTTGTATATTTGAAATTTTGGGGAAAAAACCTGCATAGTCTTACTGTAGACTTTCATTAGTGTGACTGTGAACTCAAGTGACATTCCCTTGGGAGTATGCTGCGTTGCCATGTGAGTTCTGTGAGTATTTATGGTTTAAAAGGCAAAAGGTGAATGTCATGTATTATGCTGTTTCATTTAACCAGTGACATGGAGCAACTTTCCCTCCTTGCCTCACCAAACATAAATCATTTGGTTTGAGAACATGCTATAATGCTTGTTTTAGATTTAGTTAGAAGCAATTTGTAGCTGTATTAATATACATCATTCTAATGGTCTTTCATCATGGGAAGGTCTGGCACAGGCATAAAAATTGAATTTTCTCGTGAAAGCATGTAGGGCTGCTGGGGTTCTGTTGATGTTTTTATCAGCAATAAACTGTGAATAGAAGCAATCAAAAAGAAAACAAGCGAAAAAAAAGGGGGGGATTGAAATGAAATGGTGCCCTTTGTCCAGAGGCTAGCCATTCATTCCTCTTAATGAAGTCCTTTCTGTAATTCTGCAGGTATTCCTTCTATGTAATTTTTTAATAGGTGTTTCATTATCTTCGATCTTCATTGACTTCCACTTCTGTGCCAGTGATTCACGTAGCTGCTTGTTTCCTCCTGGCCAGTGTCACTGCAGTCGTTTTGCCCAGCCCTCCTCCAAGTTTTGTTACTATTTTATTACAAAAAAAAAATGGACTTTGTGTATTTTCTGCCAATTCTGTTGGCTTTGACACAAATCTAGCATGTGGCTTTTTTAATGTACAAACCTGTCTCTAAATCTTCTACAGACAGATGTGGTATGGTATACCTTTTATTTTCACAACAATAATTCTCTACCTTTTAGCTTTCCTGACTCCTGACTTGGTGGTGATGAGAATCATTTTTGTGCCCTGTCATTTTGTATCTGTCAGCTTCCCTTTCATCCCCTTCAGATTTCTGCCTGGCTCTCTGTATATGTTCAAGGCATTTTTGTGTAAGATCATTCATAAATTCTAGTTGCTCTCTATTTGTCTTTTGCCAGTTTTCACTCTCACCCCATTTCAATAACCTTGGAGCTCACTGGAGTCATGTAGAAAGATTTGGTGGCTTTTTTACATGCTTGGAGAAGTAAAGGTTGCAAAAGACCCAGTGATCCTTATTTTAGGGGAGATGTTCTTGCCTAGGGATTTCCTAGCTTGTAAACTTTTCTCTGATTTTTTTTTTTTTTTTCCCAAAAGTTGTTTGACTTAGATATATTTATCAATTTGAGAGGTTAATGTCCTACTGCACTGTTTCTTTTAATATTTATTATGCCATTAGTGTTCTATTGAATGGTTTGTAATTCAAGCTGACCAAAAACTTTCTGGTTTCCTCTCTCTGGTCCTGATGAAACAGGATGAAAAAAAAAAAAATCCTTTAGTCAGATGTAGTGAATCTCTATACAAACATACAAATTGCTGTACTAATTGCTAGTGGTCTAGTAGCTTACCACAGTCATCATCTTAATGTAAGGGCATGTTATATTCCCTTTTCATTAAACTTGGAAGTTTTCCCACTGTAAATAGGCTTATTCTGCAGGTTCCACATATTAACTGTGCAAAAAAAGCCTTTTCTTAGGTGCAGCTGGTTTTCTTTCTTTGAATTTTTGCCCTGAGTAATTGTTCTGTGATGTGTCTTTAGTCTCAGTTTGTGATGTCTTTTTCCTGCTTGTTAATATTTACATAAATATTTTTACCTGGAACCTTACAAAAAAAACCCAATTCCAATTAACCTCTTAGATGTTCTGATCTGTTGATATTTAAGTGGGATATGCTGCACATTTACTTTTTGATGCTTCTCTGCAGCACATGTATGCACATTTGCAATACAGGTTGGGCTGTCAATATTGCGCATGCATAGTCATGAGAATCTAGTGCCTTCTAAGATAAGAATAACAAACTATTATATTAGGTGAGATGTATCTAACCTACTGTGATGTTCTGGTGTTGTTTTGATGTGTTCCATTGCCTTAAAGATTGTCAAGAAAATTAAAGGTCATTGTTTAATTACATCTGATTTTAGTAATGTTTACACTTAATTACAGAAGAGGAGAACTTTAAAATACTAATATATAAAGAAAACAGATGACAATGAAATGTTACTGGATTTGCAGGAAAAAAAATATGATCCTTGTAGTTTTTGCAATAATCTGTTTCTGAATTTTGAAAAGTAAAATCATTTCAGAATTATGACTGGGAGGGATTGGATTTTGTGAATTTTGGCACTTATTATCTGAACTCCAGAATGGTACTTCATGCTGTCAATACCTGCTGCTTTTCAAAAATAACAATGGCATCAGAAACATTATTATATTGCAGGATGGTTTTCTTTTTTGTTACAGAAATCAGAGTCGCAGTCTGTGGCAGCCAAATAAAGAAAATATGGAAGAAATATCTCTTGTAGTTCAGAGCAAGAGTCTTTTTAGGTGGATTTTTTTATTATGCCAGCCATTTATAGAACAAAATTTACATATAGTGCTTCAAGAAGGAATACTATGGGGTAATAGTAATACATGGATCATGATTTATGATATAAAAGAGTAGATGTTACAAAAATAAATAATAATGAGGGAAAATAAGGGTAATAAAAGCAGTGAAATGATGTCAAAGCAAGCAGAAGGGGTAGGATGATTGAGAGTAAGCAAGTTGTCAGAGACTTGTACTTAAAGGAAAAAGGTGAGATGTGAACTTGAAAGTAGGAATGAAATGTAATTTGGCTGCTCTGTGACTCTGTGTTTTCCAGTCCTACAGATCATGCTATGAATTATTAAAGTCACTGGGCTTGATTTGTGATAGTTTTGCTTACTAGGGGGAACTTGAAAGAGAGGAATTCCACATCATTTCAGGGAAGGTCCTTAAAATGCAGAGAGATTTCTGTGGGGTCTGTATAAATGGGGAACCATGTATTACTAAGTGATTTTCAAATGTCTTTGTTATTTTAATCTCTCATGTTGTTAACAGTGTGGAACAAGATAGAGAATAATTCATTTGGGTTTGTTTACACTTTCAAGAGAACCAGAACATTCTCCCTCACTTTAGCAGAATGTCTTAAAACCTAATGAGAAGATGACTTGACAAATCTGCTCCCCAAAACTAACCAAAGCTGGTTTGTTTCTGTGGTCTTTATTCTATATTTTGTATTCTCTCTTTTAGGTGACCAGTGCTTCTCTTGGGGATGGAACGAACATGGGATGTGTGGTGATGGCACAGAAGCAAATGTTCATGTCCCTAAGCCAGTGAAAGCTCTTGGTTACACAAAACAGATCTTAATTGGCTGTGGGGCAGGACACTCCATGGCTCTTTGTCAAATTCCACATTAGACTCATCACACCTGAAATCATAGCATCGTGGATATGGATGGACATCTTTGGATTGTGTAGCTCAGTGTTACAAGAGGATCACCCATGATTAACAAATAGTTGGAAAGTGCAGAAGTTGTTTTTTCTAAGACTAAAAGGAATGCGTATACATGGAAAACTGTAATAGTTAAAGAATTGTTTCATGGGTCCTTTTCACAGGAATTGACTTCCTTTCCCACAGAGAGAATGACACACACTTTGCATTGGTGCAATACCATTGAAGAAAGAATAACTTTTTCTTGTTTTTCTGATAAGTCTTTGAAGAAGAAATTGACTGCTTAATGACTTATCACTGGTGTATAAATTCCATTTGAGGAAATGGTCTGAGAAGGTAGAGACGTAGACCCCTTCTGGTCTTTTATCTTTATATCGTGATGAGCATGTGTTGCGCCTGCCAACATCTACTGGAGTTGTGAGCTCCCAGCATCTCAGAAAATCCAGTTTGCATCACAGAAAAATGCCAGTGAATGTAAATAGATGTATACACACATTTTAAACAGACGATTAGGATTTAAAAGAAAAATAAATCTATAATTTAAAAGGCTGGCAAAAGGGGAAAATGAGGCCCTTCTGAACTAGCTGTATCTTGATTAAACTGTGAAAGAAGCAATAGTTCTGAGGAATTATCTTCTGTGCCAGACATCAGTTTATTATAAATTTACAGGGATGCAGATCCACATGAGTTATCATTCACTTGCAAACCAAACCTGAAGTTTCTGCAGCTACTGCTTAGGGAAGAAAACCTTCTAAGAGCTCTTGGAAACAATAGAAAAGTTCTTATCAAAGGGCATACGTCAATTCTAGCTGTTGAGGACAGTTTGATCCAACATAGCTGCTGTGCTTCCAGCTGCCTTTGAATAGGAAGACATTAAAATCTAACCAGAAAGGTTTTACAGGTTCTCCAGCCTAAAAGACCAGAATGCTCCTGATGATATCAAGTTAGTTCTCACATCTGTTTTGCAGCCCAGCTGAGTTACTGTTCAGAGCATGCCCACAGTACTGGTTCCAGGTGAGTGCTTGGCAGAGAACGTTGACACTTGTTTTGGTAGGAGGAATGAAGAAGTGTAAATTATCTTCAGATATTATTATCTGCCTGTGTTGAGCAGAATTTTGGAAGCTATTTATAAAACTATTTTTCACACAAATACAGTGGATGCCATTAAACTGGATGTTTACCACCCACAATAGTTACATTTGGTATTTCATGTATTTCAGGTTCTAAATATAAAGAATACTACTGTGTGGCAAACGCACCTTTTAATGAGACCTACTGTTGCTAAACAGTGGTTTAATTCTTAAAGCAGGTTTGCCAGTGAAGAAGCCTTACAGAATTACAAAGTACTCAGAGAAGGGCTCTTAGGAAACAGGACAGGAAGACTTTCGAATGATCTGTCAACTTACACATTACAGGGAAGGAATTAAGGGGGTAATACGGGCTGCGAGGGTTTTTTCCTCCCTTGGTTTTACAGCAGTTATAGTTCATGGCCTAATTTTCAAAGGCATTTTCTTTTTCTAGTCAGTAAATGAGAAACTTGAACTGACTATGAAACTGATTATAACAGCTGTATTACAGTTACTGAAAGAATCTGTAAAAATAACCAAATGAGTCCTCTGCAAAAAGTGCAGAATTGAGACTTCTATTGTAAAGTGGGTTTTGGGCTGTTCTGGGGTTGGTTGTTTGGGGTTTTTTTTAGTCCATGTGTTGGTTGTAGTTTTTCATGGCAATATACTGTTCTGGGCTGTGACATCTTGCACTTTTTACTCATCTGAGTCACTATTTATTGACTTTTCTCAATTCCATTTTCTAGATACCACAGCCTCTCGAGCATATGCACTGAACAGTTTCTCCTGCTTTTTTTTTTGCAGTTCTGCCTGAGGTTTCTACCTTTTATTTTCTTTCAAAATCTGTGTGCAGAATAAACATGTTATCTTGTTTCAGTAATCATATCCTCTAAATAATTCTGTTCTTTGATTAATCACAGCTAATATGTTTGCCCTATACCATAGGGGTTACTGTACTGAGCATATTTTAACTGTGTATGCTGTTGCCGCAGTTCATTTTGGAGGAATCCAACAAATTATGTAACAAATAAATGTGACTTGGTTATTTGAAATGTTGTTTACTTTTTCACATCTGTAACACTAATACACTTTTGGAAACACAAAGAATGATTTGGGGCGATAAGGAGGAAAGAAAGGAGTAGTTTGGTTTGTTCCTGGTCCTGATCTTGTGTTTCATATCTGCTTCTGATCTTCATCTTTGAAAGGGCAAGAACTGCATTTTCTGTCCTTTGTCTTGCCTATATAGATTGAAAACTTTGGGAAGTAATGACTTGAATCTTAACGTATGAAATGCTTTGTCGTTGGTCCAGGACTTCTAGATGCTGCCGTAGTAAGAAGAGTGAATATTAGTTCATTGTAGATGGTACACAGTTGAATGTCAAAAACAAGTTGCTTATTCATTCAGAAACTAATGCCCTGTTTTGTATGTCAGTATGCTTTGTTTTCAGAAAAAAAACATTGTACAAAATCAGCTAAGGCTTTCTACTGTAAGGAGGGGAGCACAAAGTGAAAAGCTCCTTATCAAGTGGAGAAACCCCCTTCCTTGCTGGTGTCCAGAGCTTAGTAACTGTTGCCCGTTGATGTCCTGATGGAGAAGGTTAGTCTTGGCAAGGCAAAATGCAGAGCCAGTGTACTGTGCCAATGCTTCTACAGTGCATGCAGGGACAGATTTCTTTATGTAGCTCTTGAGTTGTAAGCAAAGAGTCTTTTATTTAAGCATTCTGTGTTCACATTCAGATGCAAATAAACTGACAGGTTTATAACATATATATATATATGTATAAAAACCACTGGAACAAGGTAAGCCAGTATCTGTGCACCTGCTGTCCCCTTCCATTTTCTGAAAATAAGCAAACCTGCCAATGAGCTGACATTCATGAGGGGGAAAAGGTGGACTTAATGCCACAGCTTATCTGGAGAACAAGTTGTGAACTGTTGACTGTCAGTCCAGAGAGCTTTCAGGCTCTTGGGTGGAGGGGGAGAAGGAAGCTGTTGTGCGTACTTCTGTTGTCTGAAGTTCTAGGAGATCTGCAGTTGTTACTCATGCAACCTCCATGTGTACCTGTGCAAGACACTCCTGTTCCATTTTAAAGAACATTGGTATGAAGATGTGTGTTGTGTCAGAAGTTTCTCTCTTGGAGGATTTATTTAGGCTGCTTTGTCACTCACTGATATTGTTTGACTTTGTGTAGCATTCCTGAGTGACTTGATCCTTTTCTGCGTAGAATGCAGGACACTGTATTTGAAGTGTGTTCATGTGAAAGAAAAATTCAGTCTTGCCTTTCTTCCCTTTTGCCCCGTCACTTCTTACATGACACTGGCTTCCCTCCCGTACCTGCATGTTGTCAGTCCTGTTGGTGACTAACTAGTTCTTGCCATCTGAAACTGCCATAAAGGTCACTTCTTCATGATTGACAGGAGGTTTTGTTCCACTACGTGGCTGAGCACAGAGAAATTGAGGGGCAGGGGAAGAATGTGATTTGATTTTGCTTTATATGACTTTTTTTTTTTTTGAGTCATAAGACTTAAAGATTATGATGGAAAACAGATGAAGATCAGTTCAAATGTATGGGAAAAACATTTAAATGAATGGCAGTAGAGAGCCTGATGTAGTCAGCTAAAACGGGAAAAGGAGGGCGAAGGGGAAGAGAGATTCAAGATACAGGTCCTGAAGACCGAATAACTGCACAGGGGTAGCAGCATTCTAGCCTGCTGGTATGGTGGGAGTGCGATGAGGGGCAAGCTATTCTGTTTCTTGGATGTTATTTTTCCTCCCCCTTCTACTGTTTATTAATAATAATATGAATTATTGACTTGCAATGGATTTTCTTTCTCATAGCACACCTTGAAATTTCCTCTTCAGTTGGAACAGGAACATCTGTCTTTGTCTTTCAGTCTCAGAAATCTTTAGATCAGGCCTGTGACCTAGTCTGGCACTTAATCAAGTACTTACTTTTTTTCCATTAAATTCCATGAACTCTGGATCTGATTTAAACAAGATAAGTAATTTTGGGACTTCTACTTTCTTTTCCCTTATATTAGAAATCAAGGTGATGACATATCTTTGCCACTGAAATTGCAATGTTATGTTTTCACCAAAAAGTTCCCTGTGTTCTCTTAACAATTTTGGTATTTTTACGGCATTTTCTTTTAGCTAGATATCTTCCTTAAAAAGGCTCCAGAATTTTTCATCAGTATTTGAGTCATGCTTGTGGTATTTACTACCAGCTTACAGCACACAGCAGCTGAAAATTCTTTAAAGGGAAGAAGAAACTACTGAAGCGGAAAACGTAAGTCTTGCTTCCCAAAGGCTGGAATGGATGCAGTTTGTGGTAGAGATTCATCTTGTGTGGTTTTGCTTGCACTTAAAAATGTGCATGGTAGAAAAGTGGAGCTTACACTGAATTTGCTGAAAAGTCTAGCTGACACAAAAATAATTGGACATTTGAACTTTTGACATACCGATATCTTGATTTATATGTGAAAAAAGAGGTAGTAGATGCTTTGTTCTTTTCTTTTAGCTTTTGTGCTATTCTTAATTCCTCATAAATGCTGGTCTTAGATGTTTTGCTCCATGTTAGAAGGAATGACTTAATAGCCTTTGAATTAAAATGCTTCAGTTGTGTGGAAATGGCCTTCTGTTGGATGAACGTCCCAAAAAATAACTGTAAAGGGAAGTGTTTACCGTATGTGCCTTTGAAGTTAATTTGGAGAAACCACATGTGTAAAGCTGTTATTTTGTAACCTATTTAGAGGTTGAAGGGACTGAACTAAGATACTTTCTTTAGCTGTGCATTTCATTCAGATCCATGCATCAGTTGTTTCTGCATTCACCTGTTTTTAATGCAGAGGCAGTTTTTACTCATCAGTACCTCTGTAGAAAATGGAAAGAGAGTATGTGACTGAAAATACTCAGCAAGGAAAATGGTCTCTGTATTTGAATCATGACCTGTATGAACCACATGTTACCTTGTGGGAGAGTGAGGAAGCATAAATTTAGAGTACTGGGAGAACACAGTTTTCAACTTGATTGGGAACAAGAGCAACAAAGTAATTATTCCTGAACAAAAGCGGGCTGTGGGGATGAGAAATTCCAGAGGGATGTTTATAATGCAAAACTTCCTCAGGCATTGTTATTTTGTGACATCTCGGATTTTCAGATGAGGCTTTGCAGGTTGGGAGGGGTTCAAGTCCAAGTTCAGTTCCTGTGTTGCCTAGCCTCTCAATTCATATTCATCTTTCTGAGCTATTTCCAGGTTGCTTTGCCTATGGACCACCTTGTTGTTTAGATGCAATGCAATCTTGGGGGCAGTTCTGTCTGCAGGGTTTGGGATCAAGACTTTGACAGTGGAAACTGCAGAATTTCAATTTAATATGATTTCAGTACTCCCTGATAATCAAAATCTTTTAAGTGTACATGAACACTTGCTATAAGACTCTGCATTTTTACTTTTTTTAATATTTAAAAATGGGGCCAAGAATTGGGAGATTTTTAGTGTTCTGGCATGATTTTAGATTTTTGCTGCAAATGTCAATCGAGTTTAGCTTTTTTGTTTTGTTTTTACTGATTTGAATGCATGAAGACATGTGGTACCTAAATTAGGGCAGCAGAGGAGTTGCCAATCAGCAATAAATATGCTCTGTCATTTTAACTGTGTGGGTGCTTAATCATTTTCCATAATAATTCTCAGCTTTAAAGTACAAAAGAAAAGGGATTCCTATAGGGGCATTGTGCTCTTCTGCAGACAAAGAAATATAGCATCTTTTAAATAATGGAGAGACGCTTCTCTCCTCTGGTGCCTTAATACTGAGTAGATAGATTATAATAACTATTCCTACTTAAATCCTGCTTTTCCTCTTTTGACCTCAGAACACTTTAAAAAGGGGATAATGTCACAGAAACAGAAGCTGAGGCACAAAAAATTGAAATGCCCCAACCAAGGTAACCCAGTGTGTCCACAGCAGAACCAAGAATAATTCCTATCTCCTGAGTCCCAGGCCAAGGCTTTACTTTGTAGGCTAGTGGTCCTCGATGGTCTTTTTTTTTAGGTAAGCCTCACTGCTACTCCTTCTCTGTCTCCTTGTTCTTCTTTCCCCCCTCACCACTGATTGATTGCTGTTTCCTCATATGCTCCCCTTCCTCCTGCTTGCATAACCCGTTTTCCAGACCCATCCTGTGTCCTTCTCCTTATTTCCCACCTCTTATGCTACTGCCACATCTTCTCCAGTCACCTACTTGCACTGGCACAACCAGTGCAAAGTATGGTTCCTGCTGAGCTTATTTGCTTGGGCTCAAGCCATGTGTCTCGTTTGTTCTGGTGTGACTCACTGTCAGCAGCCTCTGTGTTGTTCCTGCTGAGCCCTTTGGGTCCAGAAGCTGTGCAAGTACCTTAGAGTGATATCTGAGTTTGCCTTTTGCCGACTAAAGACTCTCTAACCTGTGCTCCGTGGGCCGTAGAGAAACCACTGCAAGCCTTGGAGCACATGCTCTTAATATCTGGTATCTGGAGATGTTTGGATGTATGTACTTGTATAAAGTTTTTTAAATGCTGAAGTGAATGCTGAGGGTTGAAAACCTGGCTTTGTCAGCCTAAACCAAGGAATATATCTTTCCTTGGGGGTAGATGAATGTGCTTATTTTTGAAGCATTTGCTTTGGCAGATAGGGAAAGTAAGTAAAGAGATGCAGTTCTGGATCCATTTTCTAACTTAAAGTTCAAATTGAATTCTAATATTGTTCTTGATTGCAAATAAGCATTTGTATTCCCCTGAGAGTGAAACATTGCACCTACAGTCCTAGATGCAGAGGCTTTGGCTTCTGAACAGACAGGTGTTTTATGCCCACACTCAAGTGAGCAAGCAACTTAAAGATAACCTGCATGATTTAAGCACATTTTCATGAAGTGAAGTTAGTTTGTGTGTGAGCTCAGAGACCAAGTTGCTTCTAGGATATATATGGACAGCAGAGAGGTAGGCTGCCTTGTTTTGAAACTATGAAAAAGATATTCAAAGTGGCAGTGTAATAACAGTGCTTGTTTTTTCTTCAGGATATCTTTTTTGTAAGCGAGTGCTCAAGTTCCTGCCCTTGCTTGAGCCCTGCTTGCTCTCTTCTGTATTTCAGTCCGCTCATTTGTCCTAGCAGCCATTTGTTTCAGTGATGTATTTTCTTTTAGGCCCTGAAACTTTAAGGAGAAAGAAGGCAATTTATGTGAAAAATCACTTTATCCAGATTAATGATCACTGCACTTGACTGTTATCACAGCAATATTAGCTAGACTTTTTTTGTTGGAGTGAGAGAACAGAAACTACTTCTCAGATCCTTGCTGTATGAAATTGTAGTTGTGGAAACGCATCAGGTTGGTCCAGAAAAATGAGTACCTTCATGCAGTCAGAGGACAAGGTGTATGTGTAGAAGATGTGGTTGAGGTGTGCTTTTAATGTTAGCAAGTAGTAAACCACTAATTGGCAGTGGGTTCAGATTAAGGACCAGCATCGGGTCCTATAGCTGGAGGTCCATTGCTGAAAGCTGAGTTAGCAGAGGAAGAAACCCAGATGTTCATTTCCAGCAGGAAACAGGTAGAGTGTAACTGAACTACGGAATGTGCTTCTGCTCTTAACTTATGATGGTGTGAAGTCAGAAGTAGTCGGTGGCATTATTGCAAGCTAGAGATCAGAATCTAGCCACGTGTACAGTTTTAATGCTTTAATCAAGATACATATCTCCTTTGGGAGTGGGCAGGCTTGAAGGAATTAATGTTTTAATCATAATATCCCAGCAAAAGCTCCTTAAATGTAAGGCAGCTGGGATGATGTGGTAGATTTCTCTTAGGATTCAGTGCAACAGCTCCAGAAATTTTCCAGTTGTCTCCCTCTTTCCGTGTGTTGTCAGAGCTGCCACTGTTGTGCAAGGGGAACTCTGGGATCAGACAGACCTTCAGCTTTAGAGCATCTCTGGAAGGGCAGTGGATGGGAAGTGCTGTTCTGTTTCTGAAGGGATTATAGAAGTCACCCAAAAGACACAGTTACCTCAAATCAGAATGAGCTGAGAGCAGTACCTGAATGAAAATGGGACTGGTAGATGTAAAAAGTAGCACAGAATGACAATTGCCTTAGGGCATACATGCCCAACCTCTTAGCTAAGGCTCATACATATATGCAAAGCGCAGTGAAACGGGAAGACCTACGTAGGATTTACAGGGCTGAATTTTTAGTATTTCTTACAGTAACAGAGAATTTGAACAGCCTTCATGCTGGGCCCTTGAGTTAGTGTTAAATAAAAAATGGGGTGGATAAATCTATTTCTGGATTCTTAATTCATTATAAGAGGAGAAGTTGTTTGTTAGGCAACTTTTGGATCCTGGATTAACCTGAATTTTACCTCTGGAGATAAGAAATTGCCCATTTATCAGCACAGAATAATAGCATAGAAACAGGGAGAAAAATAGTTCTTGGGAGATAGGATAGTCAACTGAAGTAGAAATCAAGTACATAATGCTACATCAAGGACTACAAAGGAGTTTCCTAGTTACGTACAAATTCAGATTATCAGCCTTTCTTCTATTCCTAAAACACAGCTTGAGGTCTTCCTTGATTTTCCTTTTGGAGTAGAGTTTTGTAAAGACAAAGTCCAGCTGCAGTAGGTTTTTTTTGTTCATAACTTAGCACTTACCAGAGCCATGAGTGTTTCTTCATTTTTGGGGGTTTAATCTCTGCTTCCTCCAGACCATAGGAATACCATTCCTTTACATTTCCATTCTCATCAGCAGTCACAGATGCTGTAGCTTGCCTAGAAGGTTGCCAGGTCTTTCAAAGTTCCTCACATGAGGATTAAAGGTGTATTCTTCATTATAGAAGTACTTTACCAAAAATGCTCAAGGAACTAGAATGCTGTTGACACGTAGTCCATAGTTGTCATTTGTAGCATCTAAACTGAAATTTAATCCCATTGTTTTTCTTGGTTCTTACTGCTGCATGTTTTGTGTGGCAAATAAAGTGCAACTTGAACACCTGGATTTCTTTCAGAGTTTCGTATCAGGTGGACTGCTGTGGCTCAGTGAAGAATAAGTGAAGGACAGGGCCCAAAGAAGTAAGAAAAACTGAATTCATTTAATCAGCTAAAAAGACAAACTTTTATTATTGTTGGGGAGGGAAAAGGAAGATACCTAGATAATTATAGGGTTTTTTAGTCTTCCCTTGTAAAATTACTAATGGTGTGAATTCTTCAGACATTGGTTGTATCAAGTGTTTGCAGGCTTCATTTATTATCTACTAACCAAAATTAGCATTGTAGAACCAAAGCAATACCAAGCTTTTTTCCTACATTTCTGTTGAGAACACTGTATTTATTCAAGATTTTAGAAGCAAGTCTCTGGAAACCCCTGATCGCTTCAGAAAAGGATTCCCCTTTACACTATACAGCAGGCACTGAAACCATGATACAAAATTTATTTCATGCTAGAATTGTTTTGCATAACATTGTGCATGCATTTTACTCAGTACTAAATTGCATACAATGCTGTTGTCTTGTTTCTTAAACTTTGAGACCATTTATACTTGAGTATTTTCCTGATTTTGTACTATAAGTCCCAGTTTTAAAATAACACCTCTTTTGTTTAAAATTCATACTGATTACTTAATATGAACAATTTATGAAGGGTCTTTACGTTGGATCTATACATCAATAAAATACAACATAACCAGAGCTGGAAAATTAAATCTAGACCAGCTGTTACTGTCAGGTCCGAAGGAAGGTCCCATGTGTCACAAGCATGCCAACAAAAACAGACAGGAAAAAGTTTTTTCTTATTTTTATACACTTCTAGTTGGATTAAAAGTTCTTGGTTTCCATGTCGGTGTGATGAACTGTGAAGGCGTGGTCAATATGACCGATGACTGCCTGATTGCACTTTTTAAAACCATTACTCTGTATCTTGTATACAAAAAGAAGCGATCCATAGCAAAGAAATGTACAGTTTTATAATGTTTTACATTTTGGCTACAACAATGTATGTAAAAGTAAAGAGCTTTGAAAGAAAATATATAACTTTGCTTTTTTTTTTTCTCCTTAATCATACATTTGCAGTGTTTCTTGGTTTTTTTTTTTTTTTTTTTTTTTAATGTTTGTCTTCATGCAATTCATGCTATGGAACAAAAAAATAGATTAAAAAAAAAAAAGGATCTTCTACAGTTTTGTTACATTTTGGCCGTAGAAAAAGCCTGCATCTCTAGTACAACTCCAAAACCACGAAGAATCATCCATAAAACCTGCATGGAGCGAGTTAACTTTGTCCAAATGAGAAGGTCTTCTATGCCTGCACAGTTCCACACAGATGTTTATTAGCCATCAATGTTCATCTCCATCTCACCTTGTCAGGTCACTCTGACTGCCTCTGTTGGCATATATTTAGCAATGACTGGACTTTCTTTGCAAAGATCTGCATGTAAAGAATACAATCAGTACTTGAGCTTCTTCCCTGCGCTTTTCACATCAAGCTCGGCATCTTAGTTTTAAAGGAAGGAGGAAAAGGTGAAATAGCTACATGCAGAGGCAGCCATATTCTTCTTCAACAGGATTTTTTTTTTCCCATGCAGTCAGCCAGACTGAGACCTCTCTACAGTGTGTCTGAGTATTGCTTTCAGCTTAAAATAGGCGCCCATGCAAAGTTTCATCCTACTGTGCTTGTTTGCTCAAACTCCTGCAGGGTTCCTATGGCTCAAAAATATCCTGAGAAAAGCAAAATCTTCCATCGTTGGCATGTTTCAGCATCGACTAAATGCCTAACCCATTCCATACAGAGCCAGTAGATCCACCATTAGCCAAAATAAGCATATACTAGCAGGATGCACCAGGAAGGAAACTATCTGGTGCATCTACCCTTCATCCTATGTACTGATACCATGCAGCACATATGGCCCACCAGTACTACGTAAATGCCTGCCTATTGTCATCTGAGTGCTATTTAGGAGTGTTGTCACCTAGCATCAGTAGTAACACCATTCCCAGCAGGTGCTACTGTGAGACATTGCATCTTCAGACTTAGTCACCTGGATTATATGCAACATAGCATAGGCTAATTGAAAATAAAGCTTTTTAGACCATTCTCTGCTACTGATCCATGCTACAAAATAGATGGGATGGGAGACCAAGAACGTCTCACTGGACTAGGAGAGCTGTAGGGCGCAGACACTGAGGATAATCCTATCGCTTTTCCACTTATGCCAGCTATGCTGTTAAGGCTCCGTGACATTTCGTAACCTTCATTTGAAAGAAAAATGCAAAGTACAGCATTGGATCAATGACAGAATGGACTAAGAATGAAGTCAACATTGTAGCCAGTTCAATAGCATCTGCATGCACAGACATGCCGAGAGTAGTATCACTTGCAACATGACTCAGAAGGCCATTGAAGTACAGAATAAGTTTAAAAAAAAAAAAGTAAAAAAAAATAAAAAATCATCGTTTCTCAAGGATGGTCAGGCTATGTAATTGATCCTACAGGCAGCAACATGGTTGTACCCTAAAAAAAAAAAGAGTCAGTGGGAGGGATTTTCTGTATCTCCGTCATACACTCACACGTACCTCTCCCTTCCACTTCATGCATTTTGACCTCAGGCAAAATTAAGGTTTCTGGCATCTTTGGGGGCAGGAGGGGGAAAAGGCAGCAAAATCCATAGAATTTATTGTGTTGCTATAGAGATACTACTCCTTTATTCTCAGCATTAAAAAAAATTTAAAAAATTAAAAAAATAAGAATTGCATGCATTCAGTTTCCCTCCCCCCCTCCTCCCCCCCTTCTTTTTCAGACATGCACATAAACAGCTCAGCAAGTGTACAGAGAGTTGCACAAACTATGGATGAAATTCTGTTGGAACAATTAAGATGCTCTCAACGTGGTTCAAACAGGCCAACAATATGCTGACGTATATTACTCTTTAGCCAACCAGCCTCTGTTTCATTCAGTAACGAGAGGCGGTTGCAGTGCATCGTGAAAACCATACATTCCTCATCCCAAAGGATGTGCCATTTGGAGTGTTCCCCTGATCCACTGGAACCACCCGAACTCGCCCAGGCTGAATGAACGCGGCCAATGCTTATCCAATACAGAATCAAGTAAAACGCTTTGCTACAAAGGTAAATTTTTAGAGGATATACTTTCATATGAAAGTCTCATGGTCCAACTATATCTTTGTTGATGATAAGCTTTAAACTTATAAATACATACGCTATCTATAACTGGCATTTACTATAGCTATTGCCCATCATACAATGGCATGTGGGAATTCTATACTCCATACTCAGTGTATGGTTACATCATACAATCTTTGCAGTTTTAAAATATTGACTATATCATATACTATATACAGTACACCAGTGGTAAACACTGATTCGAAGAGAGATATTTCTTTTCCAATTTTCCTATTCCTTATCAACTTTGATGCGTGTATCTGTAACTCTTAATTTTGGTTTGTATGGTTTCTTCACGTTAAATTATTTAAAACAGCCTATTTTAAGAGGGGAAGGGTTTTTTTCATTTGATTTAACTTCTGTTGCTAAATAGATTGTTCTGACCATTAGCAAACTAAAATATAGTTACTTCTGAGAGATCTGTAGCTGTCAGAAGTCTGAGAAACTAACTAGTAATGATTTATTTATGAAAGGAAAGTGATTTTAGATGGATTATTTTCCAATTGTAAGACACCTGTGCTAACAGATGTTCTTGTATACTTCTCTTTCTCTGTTGAACTAAACAGCTATGAATATCCAAATAATTTGTTTTAGCACTCTGTTAAGGTAGCCAAATAATCATTTGATATTTCTTCAGGATGTTTTGCTTTTGTGTTTTATCTTTTCTGTCTGCCACCTCCAAGTCTGTGCTCTTCAGAGTCTGGTAAGTTCTGTGAGCTTTCCAAGTGGCAAACCTTCATTGCTATGAAATGTTAATTGGCCTCTCCTTGGAGGATGGGCTAATTTAAGGACGTTGTAGAGCATCCTCCACTAAAGCTTACTGCACCAGCTGGGGTGGAAGACTTGACTGCCTAGCATAGCTGCATGGGGTAGTTACAGCTCCTCAGGCTTTTCTTTCTGAAAGAAATAGGTTAGAAACTCCAAATGCAGACAACAGGTGGTGGTTTCCAGCCCAAACGTGCATGTCTACAGCAAGCGCACTATTGCGTGCTACAGCTACAGCTGACTTTCTCTTATTTATTTAAAACGGTTGCTAACTACGTGGTTACAGGACCCCAGCTACATACCCTTTCTTATTCCTCCATCAGGCGGGCAGGGATATTCCCCGGTTGATAAGAGGAAGCAGGGTCCATATCTCTCCCGAGTGCCAGAGCGGGTAAAGGGCAGGCCCTCATCAGGCGTAATAGCCTGGTCTATGTGGGGACAGTCTTCGTTTGCCAGCGCCGCCTTGGCCACCTCACCATTCAGTTTCGAATCTTCAAACATATAAGCAGAAGGCTATTGAAACACTATGCACTGTTTATTAGAGTTCCAGCTGCAAATTAAGGGTTCACAGCTAAAGAGTTCTATAGCGACACTATAAAAGGTAGCACATCTGTCCTAGACACTGTGTTCATGTACACTGCACCAAATAAAATAAAGTCTGTTAAGCGGGAGGAGAAACAAAACATGATCGCGTTAGGTGTAACAGCAGCCACCTGTACTTCCGCATAGAGGGGCAGTTTCAGAAACGGGCGTGCATTGGTTCCTAGTCCTGCGAGCAGAAGACTGCGGTTAGAAATCAGATATGTTTTTGCATGACATAGGATGGCGCATGAATGACCTGTTTGTCATGAAGCCTACTGTCGCTCAGAGCTTTGGAGAGGCAGTGGACTGAGAGTTGTGTTTTAGTATTTGAGTATATTCTGTTTGTGCTGATTTATACCTGTGTGCAACATTACTAAGGGGAAAATTCCTGCTCTTCCCCTCCTCAAATTTTACCCAGATTTTTGTATAGCATTTCCAGTATCAGTCATGCAGAATGGCTGTACATGTTTTAGACACACAGAGTACATTATGTATGGAAATACAACAGCAGAATGTGGATTTTTAAAAAAAAGCAATCCATTTTCTGATGTTCTCCTCTGAAACACATATAGTATTTTCAATGCCAGCACAGGACACTACATACAGAAAACACTACAGCAGGCCATGAATTTGAAAAATAGAGTAAAATTTACTCTCGGCTGTAAATAATGAAAATAGTTTGTCAGATTTGCCCATTTTGCTCCACACATTCCCATGAGGATAGACTGAGAATAGTATGTTTTCTCTGTGTGACTTGTTTGACATTTATAAAACAATTTAAAGTGCTGTTTAGTGTAGGATTTATTTTAGGGTTTTAAAGTGCAAATTAGTGTATTGAGAATATACTCGAAATATGGCACAGCTCAATATGAGTCGATATTTTGGTTGAAGGGAGGAAAAACCAGTCAAAATGTGCTTGCTGAAGTTTCACGAACGCTGAGGACATATCTTAACTGAGTGGTATTGGCAGCATCCTATACCTCGGTTGCACAATGCTTATTACCTAGACACTGTAAGGCAATGGGTGGTCCTGCAAGTCTTTAAAGAAAGACAAACTCAACAGATAGACTTAATTTCAGTGCCTCTTCCAGATTCACGCATTAGCTGGTTCTGAACGCTACATGATACTGTCATTTATTTTTTAATGGTTTTGAAGTCAAGTATTAAAACAAGCCCAAAAGAAAAAATACAGTAGGTGGGGTTTGGAGATATGATGCTGATCCTCTGGTTTCAGGCAACATAGAAGAGTAGTAGGCAAAAGCCTTTTCAAGTTATATTTGTTGCTTTGCACACACACATGCACGCATGCACACACGCACACAGAGATGTATATGATACGTACTATGTATCTACCCATATACCAGTAACTGCATTCTATGCCTTTGCTTTTATTTATATGTCACTGGTTTGTCACAACATAAACAGTCTTTTCTGCAGATCTCACCTCTGCCTCCTTTCTTCTCCACGCAGAATTAGCCAATTATTTCTCCAAAGAGGGAGGTAGTAACATTTTGTTTTGTGAGCAATGAAATAATTAGATGTCTCAATAAATTTTTAAAAATGGCAAAATCTATAGGTGCATTTTAATACTTGTAGACACTAATTTCAATAGGATTCTAAAGTTTTAAGGTTGCACTGAATTGCAATTCCTTTTTGTTCATAATACTTGCTGCTCTTTAATACCACTCTTTGCACAAAAACCTGGCACGGCTGCCATAGTAACCGTGACATTGCAGGTACTGAGCTGTTGATTTGAAAATCACTTAGCTGTGTTTGGGGAGAGCTGCTGTCCTCATAAGGATAAGCAAAGAACTGGGCTTCTTCATAAGCTTCTACTGCTACAAGCAGCGATGGCTCTAATCCTGAAATGAGGGAGGCAGCTGTGTCAGCAGAGGTCTTCACTGACATCTCTGAGACTCCCACCGCTACACCTGAGCCTGGGTTTGCAAACTAAACTGTTTGTGATGGAGGGGGAACTGGTCCATTTCTGGAGCTCAAAACACCTCTGAGCAGAGTGGTTGTGGGTCGGGCTGCTCACTGGTAACAGCTGTTGATCCTTTTGGAAGTAGCTTGCAGGCTATGTTGTGCTTGAATGATGAGAAAATTGACCTTGGAATTTATTTCTTAAATTGCGTTACACATCCCTAGCAACTTGAGCTGGAACTTGTTCCTGCAGCCTCCTCAGGGTCCTTTGTCACTGAAGAATTTTTCTTGATACTTGTTGAAAATCCACAACCTTGTTATTTTATTTTTATTCAATAGGAAGAGAACAGAGTAGCTGGAGATGTGGACAAATCACTGAACTGTCCTATGAATGTCCCTTCAATATTCCATGCATGGGCCATGCCTAAGGGATCACATTCTGGATAGCAATGCTAATCCACAATGATAATTTTGCTGAATATTTAGGAAGCAAAGAAATTACCAGCATAGAAAACTGCATCTATTGCTGGTATATATAAGCAAGTATTAAGTAGAGTAGTTATGTTCCAAACCACTGTCTGCAGCACCTAATTCTCTGAAGGTAGGACTCGGCAATCACAAGATATTTAATATGTGATTAGTTTGTGATGGGAATAATGAAAACATTACTGATGTCATCAGCCCACAGAAGTTCCCATTGTTTTCTTTAGCAGATCTACATGCTGAACAATTTCAGGAATGAGGTCTAAAGATGGAATGAAATGATTTTATTTTAGGTTGATTTCTCACATTTCAACTTGCATGTTTGCTTTTTCCAAGATCGACCTTGGGTTTGAGAGAACTCCAGATAAAGCAAAACTACTGAAACCGTTACTTTCTGGTGACTACCAGTCTAGTTATACCAATGACAACAACTACTAGGTGCTTAAAACTTCTAAGGCTTGATTCTGGCCTACCAAATTCAAATGAGTCTTTCCATTCCTGCTAGCAGAATCTGAATTAGGCTCGTACAGCATTTTTTGTTCTTTAGGTTCTGTTTCATGAAGAAAAGTAAATGTTATCTCTGTTTTACAGATGGGTAAAACTACCACACAGTGAAGTGACTTGCCCACTGCTATGTAAGAGGTTATTTACAACAAAATCTTCTGACTTGTGGCTTGGCACCTTATCTCCATAATTGTGCTATCTGTGAATACCTAGTTAACTGCACCAACTTTAAACATTCTCCTGCAGAGATTTGGCTGAGAGGCTAAAGAAAGTATTCAGCAGATCTCCCAGGTGAGTAGTTTGTTTCATAACTACCTCATTTGTGTGGATTCCACTTTATTTTTTCCCTGTCTCATCTATCTCCATTTGCAGAAAAGTACTATTAAAATGCCTCAGGTGTTTCCAAGCACACACTGAATTTCAAAATGGGGGGGTGAGGGGGTCGAATTCGGGAGGAAAAAATTACTTAGAAGAACTGCTGGATTTTCATTAGTATACTCTGCTCATTGTGGAGAAGCACAGTAGAGACTGCTCATGTACTTGCTGCGTGGCTCATCTCCTTTTGTCATAGCAAATAGTTGCGCACTGTCACAGTGACTTTACCAGTGCTGCTGGTTTTGATTATAAGCTAGAGTCTGACACTGAGCATCCACCTATTTGAACTGCATCTTACGTTCGGAGTACCAGTGGGCAGAATTGGATGATATATCATTGACCTCCATCTACACTTAGAAATGTGGCACTTGTACAAAAGTGGTTCCTACACTGGGAAAGTTACATCAGTCCTCTTCCCTTAAGCAAACCCTGCCATTTTCCAACAGCTGCCAAGAAACAAGTTCCTAGCCTACTCTTCTTACCTTAGATGTCTTCAGAAATTGTGTGTGGGCCAGGGATGGTCCCAATTCATACTGCTTTCTCTCAGGGTTATAGCTGCCCCCCTTCCTTTGTCTCCCATGTGTCTACAGAGCTGTGAAGTGGTCACTTACCCCAAAGACTGGATGAGTTGAAAGGCACTCTGAGTGGACTATTTTCAGTCCTTACAGGATTTGAAATCCAATGCCTTTTCTAGTCCTTAAAGAAACTTCTGCAGGTCATAACCACTTTGACTGAAACAGGGCTGAGAGAAACTCCACAATTCATGGCACGGTATTCATGCATATTTACCCATGAGTCAATATCTGGTTACATGAACCATGACAGATTCTTTGACATTGTGCTGAAGAAGATGGGGTCTTCTCAGTCCTATTTCAGAAACACAGCAATTAAGAGACATAGTGCTGTTTCCTTTGGTCACATTAGGTCACTGGCAATCTCTTTTAGAAGAAGACTATCTTCCTCCTGGCTTCCCTGGTTTAAAGATTAAGAGACAAAGACCCAGCTTGAGTACCTACAACTGAACAGCCATTTGCCATTCCACAAAGGCTCAGGGGACTTCAAGGGTCTGCAGCCCTGTTACAAGGGAAGAGGGTTGACAAACAGGAAGGAGGTAGGAGCAGTTGAGTGCAAAACAGGGCCAGAACTGAGAAAGGAAGCTGCTCAAAAGATGAAGATCTTTCTACTGGGGAGACCTTGTCTGATTAAAGTTACATTCCACACCACCACCGCATGTACACTTAATATTGAATCCACAGCTTGTCTAGATCTCAACTGATACCAAACCTGGGATTGCCATTATTACGCTCTGTGGATAGTCCCACTCCTGACTAATAGAGAACGTCCTTTGGTTCTCATTCAGGGCTTGAGGGTCATTTTCATTTGCACATTTTAAACCCCTGTCGCTAACCCTAACGTGCACAGTAGCTGCCTGAAGTCTCTTATGAGGAAGGATCTCCATGAGGTCCCTCACAGCAGAGACCTTTAATCCAACTGAATCCTTGAAGAAAGTAATGGTACGTTGCTCATTGAATGAATTAATTGCTCCTCTATTTTTCAGGCTTCTTGCACTTTTCTGATGATAGAAAAGGTCTGTTAATGTGGCAAGTATTAGTTGTGTCATACTATGCTGGCAATGGGAAACTCTCTTGGTATGATGGTTTTCCTTGGCTCTTGGGCTAGTGACAGAATGGTACAGGAACAGAGGTGGCGTGGCCAAGGCGGGGGTGGAGAACTGCTGTGCTCTAGCTTTTCTTAGCTACAAGCCTATTAGCTGGAAGTGGGAAGTAGAGCAGCTGTGAGGCTGCTGCAGTTGCTGCTGGAGGACAGAATTTCCCAGCAAAGATTTTACATTCCTTTTGCATCCTATTTTTGCAGAATCACTTCTGCCTGATACTTCTTGTGCTACGCAAATGATTATGATGAAGTTAAGAGGATGAATCCAAGTATTCAAAGACATGTACTCCGATTTGTGGAGGGGTTAAGAGCTTCTCAGCATTCAAAAATACCCATTGATTTTATATCCCTAAATTTCTCTCTGAGATGTTGCATGGAAAGGAAGTATTTACAATTCAATTTCCTACTCTCTTGAGTCTCTTTCATTCAAATTTCACTCCTCTTAGCAAGTTGTTTCTGGTTTAGTTGCCTGGATAGTGTTTACTGCCCATTAATATTCATTGGCCACTCATCAATTGCATCAGTATAAATCGCTTTATTTTTTTTATACTAGACTCCATCTAAGCTCTGCTGTGCTTCTTCACTGATTAAGAGCGAGCCAGACCATAACAGCAAATCAGGAAGTAAAGGAATTACACATTGAGGAAAATGTGCTTTTCTTGACTTAGTACCAGGCTATAGTAATTTATGAGTTAACACAGATTTACTGACAATTAAGATTAGTAGCAATAAACTTCATGCTGTCCCTCTAGCAAATTATCAGAAATGTCTATCAGCTATTTTTTTATCATTCTTTCAAAGTAGTCTTTGGAGGTAATTTGGAGAGATTGTAAACAAAATACTTTGCTCAGGACCTGATTCAGCAAAATAACATTTATGTTTCTGTGCCAGACCATCTTTGGATACAGAAATCAATTTTTATGGGCTCCAGAGCCTCATACAGGATTAAGAAATGTGAATCCCATGGGTAGGGGCTCATTTTTGTTGTTGTTAAATCAGGTCCTTAAAGTGAAAGGGATGTAGCTATATTAAATTAGGAAAAGAATTATGGAGAAGATACATTAAACCACAGACAAAGGATGATGAAATGATGAAATTATGGCTTGGAGAGTGTAGAAGGAAGTATAGCATAGAGAGGAACAGCACAGAAAATATGAGTTTAAACCTTTGAAAATGAGTAATGATGTGTCAGCATGGGTATCACTGGTTTTCAAAACGGCAGTGAAAAAAATCCTAAATTGGTAGCTTTGGGAATTTTTTCTGCTGGAGAGTAATGAAAATTAATTTTTCCCATGCAGACTATCTGAAAAAAAAAAAGAAGGTAATTTAACTAAGTAGTTCTATTGTCATACCAAGTACTTACTCTTTGCATTAATACCTCGCATCAGGTTTTGTGTCACAACCTCAGTGAAGTTACCTATAGTCTGTGACATTCCTTGTTCTTTTGCATTAAAGAACTGTATTGTAATCTCCTCGGCTGCCCAACATGGAACTCAGGTTGATGGGAATTGGAGAAAAACTTCACAGAATAAAATGTGACAGTCTGTAACATACACAAGTTGCAAGCAACGTACAGTAATAACAAGTAAATGTTAACAAACAGAGCGAAAGAGAGAAAGAGAAAAAGAGAGAGAAAATGTGAAGAACATGTAAAAGAATTAAGATTCCTATATAACAACTCCGTTTTAGTTACCCCAATATTCTAAGGCCATTAAAATAAAAATCTTTATTAGTTCTAGGTATCTTTATTAAAGTTTCCTGATTTTTATATTACTGCATATTTTGAAAGTTGCTCTGAAGCTCTTCTGAGTAGATATCACACTGATGGACTTTACGTTGGCACAAGAGCAGAATTTAGTATGCTACATGAATATGCAGAATCCTTCCGACCCAACCTACCTCTTCAACATTTACTCACCACCGTGTTGACCTAGGTCCCTCCAGGAAGCCGTGTCCCCCAGGAAAGGCACTCCAGTGACAGTGGTGACCGCCTCTCCCAGTACTAACTGGCCAACATAGTAACGTCACTCCCAGAGAATATCACCTTTGAGAGGTACTACTTCTTGAAGTGAGGTGACAGTATGTTGGCTGCCTACCTATTTGTACGACTAGAGGAAATACAGGAGCTCTAGTTAAGTAGATCCAGTGCATCTTGCTATTACAGGTAGTATTGGATATGTGCTTAATGCAGTGCTGAGAACTGTTGCTCCTTGAAGTGCTGCATTGCAAGAGCTCTGGAAGATCCTTCCTAGTTTTATCCTGACACTTCTAGGGTTTCACTTCTACCCATCCTGGACTTCTCAGAGTCTTACTAACACCATATTCTGTAGAGTTGAGTGGGTTGTTGACAGGTCAAGTAGAGGTTGCAGGAAAATACATTCAGATGAGTCATGCTACAATCTTATATTACTGCTCTGACTGAGGAATACAGTATGATGATCTGTACAGTATGGAAGGTGTCTGAGTCATGGAGCATGGATGAATACAAAGAACAATGACAGCAGGAATGGTAAATTGCTTGTTATTTCGATTTTGTGCTTATAAACAGACAAGCAAGTAGCCAAAAGGCTTGGAGAAAATTTCCAGCAAGTACAGAGTAAAGGGGGTATAAGCAAGTGGTCTGGGCACAGAACCAGGACCTCACACCTTAGACCCTTTTGTCCATGGCCTTTTGTAGTACTGGGTAAGTCATCCCGTCTTGTAGTTCTACTGCAGCAGAGATGTACTTCTTGCACAAAGGTGCCTTTTGTTGTTTCTGTCCTGCAAACACCAATCGTACTCAGCCCAGTAGAAGGAAGAGGTGCCAAGAGTACCTCTTTCACATCCCAGGAATGCACTGTGCATTAGATAGCATGGGAGCTGCAGTGGCAGGCACGTGCTTGAGAAAGAGGATTTACCATATTTACATCTGCCTTGTGCTGGAGGATTGGCACAGGTTGACCTTATTTGGCTGGAGTGCTTGTATTTGTGTTTTCCCATCACCAAAAGTGCCTTGTGCTCATTAAGGTTTTAAGGTGTGAAAAATCCCAAGATATATTATTTAGTTCTATGGTTGTTTTTCAGCTTAGTGCGGTCCTGCCCCTACACACACTCATCCCTGGCTGTGGCCAGACCACAGGGGGCTGTGTGGGGAGATTTTTTTTTTTTTTTTTTTTTTTAATGTCTCACGTAGTGCCAGAGAAAAGCAGGAAACCCAAAGCACTGAGCTTGAAGTCCTAGCTCCTCCTTTTTGTTTTCAAATGACTTGGTATAGATGATGTTATTTTTTACTCAAATTCTAAAGTAAACAAGCACCATAGTACAAGTGACACCCACCGGTTGTATCTCTACAGGAAGTGACAGATGAATAACTGTACAACAAAGTATTACATTGTATTAGTTATAAATTCTGCTTTGTGTGTGATCCACAGCTATGAGATTGCAGAAATGCCACACAGGGCAGGGGACAAGGAATAAATCCAAATTGCTTCCAAACTGTAGGCACTTAACTGAGGATCTTGTTAGAGCGGCAGTCACCTGAGATCACTTATGAAGAAAGTCACCTCCAGAGGGCAATTCAGATCATAAATGAGTGAATTACTCTCCAAGACTGCCTGACTCTTCTTCCAATATAAGTGGGACCTTAGGTGAATGCATCTTATGTTAGATGAGAACAACTGAGTGTTATTCCTTTTATTTTGAACTGTTACAATTTCTACATTAGATCCAGAGGACTCCATCCAGTGACATGAAGATGCAATCATTACCTCATTTGCTATTTTGGAGTCATGAATTTTGGATTTTTAAAGGCTAGAGAGGCTAAGTATAAGGAATAAAGAAAAAACATCTCCCTATTACCTTTTTCACTGCCTTTTTAGTATGTTTTATGTCCAACACGTTTAAACATCAAAGTCTTTCGAGCTGAAACAGACCTAAACTCTTTGCAGTTATATTGCTGTCTCCTGTCCATCTTACAGAGAGGGTCAAAGGTTTTATGACACTAAAATTAGATTTATTTTTTTTTATTTTCAAAGACATTTGATCTGACAATTTGCTTCCCTATGGATTGAAGGACCACCACAGTGACTACATACCTATAGCTTTAACAATGCTTTGCTATCCATAAAAGCCACTGAAGTTCACAAACTACAGCGAAATGTTAGGCAGCATAATAGGCCCGTGACAAGACCTGCCAACAGTCCCCAGCTCCCACTGAGCATTGGCACTAGAATTACAGTGCTCAGCATACTTCTGACGTTAGAACCGGTGTGTTGCACAAGGAATACAGGTTATTTAGGTTACGGTGACAAAAGGGATGAAAAATGAAGCCCTGAGAAAAGAGCAGCTCCTTCAAAAAGCATTTCTTTAACAGGAGATTAGCTCTCTCTCAGGAAATTGCATTGAAATAATAGGTTCCTAATGTCACAGCTTGCTCCAGTTCACCTGACCATGGAGTACATGGGAGTCACTATATAACTATGTAGTTCCCCTCTGTCAGTGATAGACTTAGATTGCTTTAACTATTCAGACATGGAGATAGTGGAGTGGGTTGTGGAAAATTGTTTCTTGGGCAGGTAAGTAAAACAACCGCAGAAGTTTTCTGAAGCTAAAGACTGTATTAGTAATGACAGACATTCTCCCTTTCCTCTTAGGCACCTGAATTCTAGTAATATTTTTTCCATATTTTACAGCTATGCAATGAGTAGAGAATTTTGCCATCAGTACACTGTGAAAAAGGCTGCACAATACATTTGTATGAAAACACAGTATCCTTGGAGTATAGCTTAAGAGAAGCTGCATGCAGAGGGGAACAGAGAGGTGAGAAATTCTTCTTTTGGCCATATTAAAGTCAATATAAACACTGTGTATGCTGGTGTTGTAAATATATATACAAAAACAATAAGAGGTTGGGGTAGATCTCTGAACAAACCCAAAATAACCCGTCACCTGTGCTTATGTATTATGGATGCATTCTTAAGACCATTGTGGCACCAGAGAGTACTGTAGACATCAAATGAAGTTATGAATTCCATTCATATTCTAAATTTCTTTTACAGTGTTGGAAAATGACATTCACTGCTTCATCCTATGACAACTTTAAGATGTAACCATGTAGTCAACCTGTCTTTCAGGTAAGCACACAGCTCACAGAAGAGAGGGACTGAAGTGCTGAGTAATGCTTTCAAAACAAAACTGAGAGCTTTCAAGATTTGTTTTGCATGTTTTAAGGTTTTCTTACAAACTTGGACCTTAAAGGATTTCACTATGTGTACTGATGTACTGAGATAAATTACTTGTACATGTAGGAAAGTGTGTGGTTTGGGACAGAAATCAGCTAAGTTTAAGTGGTTGAAATTGGCTTTTTCTGTTTTGCTTCTATTTGAAGCAAATTTTGCCTTTTTTTGTTTTGTTTTGTTTTTTTTTTTTGTTATGAGACAGTTTGGAATATTCAGAAGCCTTTATCTGAAAGACATTGCAGCATAGCAGACTGTGGTTGACTGATGCTTATTTAGTTACGTTCAAGTAGTGGCTTTGCCACAAACCTTTCAAGTGATTTTGCTCAATTAAATTAAGCCCTGTGTCAAATGAAAATACTGGAGATTGCTTCCATTTTCTCTTTGCTGTCTACTTAGCCTGTCAGTTATTTGATTGTAATATAGTGGTTGTCACATATACAACAATGGCAAAATGAAGCCCTGATCTTGAATGAGGCCTCTGAACAACACTGCAACATAACAAAGTTAATAGTTTGACATGATGATGCTAGAACTTGGTGTGTTTATTTTAAGTGAGGGGACACCTGGTCCTCTCTAGTCTGAGATATCCCCAGGTCAACGAGTTTTAGTCAAATTGGTCAGGTGAGATCTGCTCCTTTGTATCAGGCCCAGTTCCTCCAGACACTATATAAGCAGTATCTTTAGAATTTACAGGCATCAGAAACTGCCTTGAAGAAGATTTTTTTGTATAGAGGAAATCTCTGCTTTCTTAATGCTGCTAGTGAAGGCCTGCCTGCAGCATTAGATCTGCCATTCTCTACTCTGAAGTGCCTTTCCTCCCCTTTTGCTGCTTTCCCAGCTACCCATTGAGGGATCAGACAGGATGGGGAGCAGCAAAGGTTGCTGCAGAAAGGGGAGGGATGGTAGAATCAAACTCTGACATTCTTAATATCAAATTAAAATCAAGCGCTGTTATTTAAAGATACCCTCCTGCCAAGTATAGATTAGCCCAGGACTGAGCTGCTGAGAGTGTTGGGGACAATTAAAAAATTTAATTCAAACCTACCAGAATTTAAATTCAAGCCATCTTTGCTTTGCCTGCAAATGACTGTAGCATCATTGGCAGCAGCTGTGCAGCCTGTGGGCAAAGTTCTGCTGTTTCTGTGTCCATGCCAGGAAAGTGCTTCTTAGCCTGAGAGGAGGCACTGGGCTGTGGCTGTGCAGAGCTCTCTGTAGAGCCCCCTTGGCCCTGTGTGTATGGACCGAGAGCAGCTGTGAACTGCTGACTCGGTGCATGAGAGGCTATAGAGAGATAGTCATATGTGGAACTATTTCATACTCATCACTGTTTTGTGAAGTGTTTAATCATTCCAGCACACATAATATATGGAATTAATAACTTCATGTGATGTCCTTTATACCTGAGCAGCTAAACAGGGATTTTTTTTAATAATGTATGAGATATACATCACATGACCTTATATCACCTAGACACTGTCACACTGAAGCTTTACAGTTAAAACTTACAAGAAATATCTTGGACAACTCAGGCATTATTTTAGAACGTTTAGGCACCCATTCTGTGTTCCTAGTACAATGTTAACTGGATGTTTACAGTTAGGTGCTGTTCACCGATCCAGATATTTTACAATATAGAAAACATTCACTGGTTGCAAGTGTGTTTTCATATACTGTGCAGGTTATAGTTTCAGGAACAAGTCAGTGCCTACGAATGCTTCATATTACATAAGTGAACCTCAACATCCAAGGCAATGCAGATCTTGTTTTAACAGTTCGTTTCTGATCTTATTATTTTTTACTTTTCTCTTGCACATATATAGATCTTTCCCTATTAGGAAGCTAAGAGATGCAGGCAATATTTTTTTGCTGCTAGTGGTGCATAATAATTATCAGAAACAGAACTCAAGCAACAGTGTTACCGAGTCCATTTTGTTAGCTGAAGTATAAGTGTGCTTTGTTACTTCCTAAAATATATATGCTTGTATATGTATATAAAAATAGTCTCTGAATTATTGCAGAAATAGATGAGTTGCTGTTACTATCAATACTTTATGGATATTGTGGTAACAGCTGATTTTAGAGCACTGATGGTGGCAAAACAGTTCCACATTGAACCAAAATTACACGTATTCTCAGGATACCAGTGTGGAATTGCACTGAACTCGTAGAGTTCTTAGTCCTCTAGTTCCCAGAGAGGACCAGGGTCGGTAATGGAAGGAACATTATAAAGCAAGGGATTTCTGAGCAGAAAGTCACTCTGTAGCTGACTGCTAAAGTACTCAAGAGTCTGGCATCTCTTGCACATTACAATTGTGTAGTTGGCCTATTGCTCACAGTACGAGACAGGCAATATTGTCTGTGCCCTCTTTCCCTCTTCATACGTGATGCCACAAAGACATCTACTTATGAGGAAGTTTGCTGCTTCGACATGAATTGTGATAAGCATTTGCAACCTGAGGGGAATGGATGATACGCTTATGCGCCAAAGATACAAGAGGAAAGAGACAGTCTATCAGTCACGTGAATTGTGATTGGCCTGTTGCAATGGAATAGCCTTTAACAAAAAAAAAATGAAAGCTATTTACTCTCTGAATGGATTTTACATAGTTGCACAAAACAAAAAAGAAATAAGAAAACAGAGAAGAGAATAGAAAAGAAGAGAAAGGTTCCCACCAGCTCTTCCCCTTCAAAATTAGCATTGGCATTGGTGAAGTCACACACAAAGGAAAGTCTCACTTTCTTTGTGCCTCTCACAATGACATCAACATGCATGGCTATGAGATGACGAGAGAATACCTCGCTCACAATGAGTAACAAATTAGAATTTTCTTCAAAGTAAAAAAATGATAACACAAGACCATCATAGGTATATGCTAGCTCTTTCAAAACATCTCTTTTTGACTAGATGTCAGTTAAAATCACTTGACTGGCGATCTGTTCTATCTAATACAACACAGGGGGATATTCTGAATAGGCTGAAGAATGTCTACTATGCGACTTGGCTGGAACATCTGCCAAAAATTGTTGGCTTTGTTTTCAACATGATTATCTACTTTGAAATTACTCCATAGAATAAATAGTGATATTCCATGGGTAGAGGTAGATTATGGGTTTAAATAATCAAATTGGAGCCCCGTAACTTTATGTGCTATAGGAAGATTCTCATAAAACTGAGATATTCCCATAATTAACCACTAGCCATGGGATATTATAATATATTCCATGGTGACTAGTATTTTTTCCATTTCCCTCCCCCCTCCCAGTAGAATTAGCATGATTAATTTTGCTCTGGTTTCACCTATTGCTAACATGAATCATTATAATTAAAAACAAGAATACCGTATTGTGAGGCAATCACTGTTTAGGCCAAACGGGCCAGTAATGACCAGTCAGACCTTTTCCAGTTGGCCTTTGCTGCTGGAAGGTTGAAAGAGCTGTAACTCACCAACCCATACTTGCAAAAGGAGCGTGTTTTACAAAATGTCAAAACTCTTCATAGTTCTAAATGCTAAATTCTAGTGGAATATTATAGAATAGGTTGATTTGCATGCCATGGAATAAACATCCTTACATCTAGTCTTGTCTCAGAGTGAGTCATTTTGCATTAGTGTCAAGAATTTGAGCTGTTGTTCTACTTTGCAGTTAATCATCAGAAAGAGACGGGATTGTCTCATGAATATGCATGATGGTATAGTTGTCCCTTCAACTTACTAGGCACCTAGTTTCTGTAATGAGATGTACAATATCTGCCATTTAAAACAGCTGAAAGGTCCCAAATGGGAACAAATGAGAAAGCATCTGGCTGTTTCGAATTCCAGCCCTGTTTTGTCAGAAAACTCTGTAATTGCTGAGTACTTGGCTCCTACTCTGCTCTATGAAGCTTTCAGCTCTCAGGAGCCTCTGAGATGCATTACACAGTCCAGCAACATAGCTGTAGAACTCTCAAAATTCTTCCACTAGATGTAACAGCTCTTCAAAATATCTTGAGACTTGTATGCCCTTAACCAGGACCAAAGTTTGGGCTCCTAGAGCGTGCTCTCATCCTTAGTTTTGCTGATCAGCCTCCACTGTACCATTTGTCCCTACAACCTAGACTTCACACATATTATTCACTGTGTGATGGTGGGACTAGAATGGATAAATGTGCTACCCATTGCTCTAAGAAAGCAGTCTGGCTGAATCTTAAATCACTACGTGGGATGGAGGTTAACGGTCAGATGGACATTCCTCTAAGAGGTTTCCTACCTGCTCTGTTAATTTCTAAAATTTCTTCTTGGGCCAGTGGGCAAGTGTCGCTCTGAGTACTGTGGTGTGGAGAGTTTACGACAGATTTACAATAATTGGGGGATCCCAGCTGGGGTGGCCGCGGGATATGCTTCTTTTTTTTCTTTGGTAGCTTCTGCTTAGCCATAGCTAAGGAGTAATACATTCCGAAATTGTTCACAATGACAGGGACAGGCATGGCAATGGTCAGCACACCGGCGAGAGCACAGAGGGCCCCCACCAGCATGCCTGACCAAGTCTGAGGATACATGTCTCCGTAGCCCAGGGTCGTCATGGTGACAACAGCCCACCAAAAGCCGATGGGGATATTTTTAAAGTGTGTGTGTTCACTGGCACTAGGGTCATTTGGTTTAGCACCTATTCTCTCGGCATAATAGATCATCGTGGCAAAGATTAAGACGCCCAATGCCAAAAATATGATGAGCAGCAAGAATTCGTTTGTGCTGGCGCGGAGGGTGTGTCCCAAGACCCGCAACCCAACGAAGTGGCGGGTCAGCTTGAAAATTCGCAGGATTCGCACAAAACGGACTACACGGAGGAAGCCCAGGACATCCTTAGCA
This sequence comes from Aramus guarauna, assembly GCA_013400195.1. Lineage (NCBI taxonomy): Eukaryota > Metazoa > Chordata > Aves > Gruiformes > Aramidae > Aramus > Aramus guarauna. Next base: position 1,596,052 of record VXBL01001841.1, read on the forward strand.
GCTTTGGAAGACAGGCCACTGAGTCCAACCTCTAGATAGAAAGGCAGTATGGCCACGAAGTCAATGATGTTCAAAGAGTTTTTGATAAATTCCACCTTGTTTGGGCAGAAAGTGACTCTCATCAAGAACTCAAATGTAAACCAGACCACACAGACACCTTCGATGTAGGTGAGAAAGGCTTCAGTCTCTGCTTCCCTGTAGTGCCGCACCTGGGTGTCATTCCCGATGAATTCAGTTTCTGTCTTGTTCACAATGGGGTTAAATCTCTCATGGGTCTCGAGGCAGAAGGTGGTGATGGAGACCAGAATGAAGAAGAGGGAGGCAAATGCCACATACTGTGGAAAGAAAGATATGAAAGAAATGTTAAACAGTAGGTTAAGTACAGGGGCTTTGATTATGAAACACCAGGGAGGGCCAAGAGCTGTATTAAAACTAAAGATAATGCCAAGCCTTCTTCCTGTGGGCTTAAGATGCCAAGTCTCACATGCAAAGACAGCCTAATATTCAAACTTGGAGGGAGAGCAGTATATAAGTACATGCTAACATCCATTCCTATACAGATAGCTTTTTAGTGTGAGTGTAAATTTAAGCAAGCATTTAAATCTCAGAGCTTTCTGTGGGATTTAAGGTTAAGGATATATCAGAATTCTGCCTTGAACTTGGTCTTCTGTTACTTCCTGGCCTTAAAGATAGAGCACACTTTCTAGGACAACTGTAATGCAAGAGTCTTTTCACAGCATTGTGTCAGTGGTATGGTGGCTGCCTCCTGCTCCCAGCTTAGTGACGGTTGTGGTATTTCATATCTCAGTAAGGTGCTGTGCTAGTAAATACTAGCGCAGTGTCAGGTGGGCTTTACAGCAAGGAGCAGAGTCCTTTCTTGCCAAATTCCAGGGACAGGTTTACAAACAGTCACATATCAAACCAAGCTTTCCTAGAGTAAACATCATCTCTGTTCTCAGTTCCCTTCTCCAGATCTTTTGGAGGTGGGGGACAGTGAGGAGAAGAAAGAGATTTCAGGTAAGCCTGTCAGCTGATCCAAAAGGAGACAGATCTATTGGATTTTACTAGACAAGGTTTTCTTGAAGAGATTCTCATTACAATGTAAGACTTGTCCCAGAACTAGATGAATCTCTTTTTTAAGGCTGTTGGATTACAATTTGGTTAATCAAGTTACAGTGAAGGTGGTAGCAGCCTCCAAGGTCAATGAGTGTTTATCTTAGGAGTATTTGCTTCTTCTGCTTCAGTTCCTGCTTTTCATAGAATCATAGAATGGTTTGGGTTGGAAGGGACCTTTAAAGATCATCTATTCCAAATCCCCTGCAATAAGCAGGGATGTCTTCAACTAGAGCAGGTTGCTCAGAACCCTGTCTAACCTGACCTTGAATGTTTCCAGGGATGGGGCATCTACAACTGCTCTGGGCAACCTGTCCCAGTGCTTCACCACTCTCACTGAAAAAAATACCTTCCTTATATCTTGCATGAATCTATCCTCTCCTAGTTTAAAACTATTATCTTCTGTCCTATCACTACAGGCCCTACTAAAAAGTCTGTCCCCATCTTTCTTATAAGCTCCTTTTAAGTATTGAAAGGCCGCAATAAGGTCTTCCGAGGCCTTCTCCAGGCTGAACTCCAACTCTCTTGGCTTTTCTCAGGTTTTCATTGGCCTAAAAGAGATCTCTTGGTTGTATTCCAGGATAATTGAGGAATACAGTCAGGCTAAAATTCATGAGTCTTGTAACCACAGTTCCTCTGCTCAGTCCTCCTTTAATCAATGAAGTAGTTTGCATATATCTAAGAAGTCTCTTTGTGTGTCAGAGTGGTACAGTAATGGTAATACCTCTTTCCATTTCACTCACTACGTCTGTTATCTTCCTGTCTTGTGTGTCACCTTGCCAAGAGACGTCACATAAGACATTTCACTGTCTTCATGAGCATGAGAAACTGTGGCAATTAAAATATTATTCAAATATTCTTATAGTGTCCTGTGATTCATAATGTCCCTTTTTCAGCAGTGTAACCAAAATAGGGGTTAAAAAGAATTAGTTTCTTCTAATTGTCTGTTGTTAGTAAATGCAGTGCAATAATCTAAAAGAAATTGCTCCCAAAGGAATAGACCAGTTAAAAATAACCTATGCTTCAAGCTACCAAAGCTCTCCTGCAATCAAGAATTTGTTCTTGTCTGCTTTCCTGGGTAGACCTAGTGCAGAATTACACTTGACTTTCTGTGTTACCAAAGTTAAAAGCAAGGGTTTGCCACAGTTTGAGGTGAACAATTTAATAGAATACAAAGAAACTGGCAGAGAATAAAATCACAAATCATTTAGGTTGGAAGGACACTCTGGAGGTCATTTGGTACAACTTCAAAGTTGGACCAGGTTGCTCAGGGTCTTGTCTGATCCAGGTCTGAGTATCTCCAAGCTTGGAGATCCCACAGCCTCTCTGGGCAGCCTGTGCCAGTGTTTGGCCAGTAAGAACAAATAAGCTTGGAAGAATACAGAAGCCAAACAGGCTCTTCTGCTTTTCAAATCCAACTGTTGCCAAAGAGATCAGAACCTAGCCATTGGCATAGATTTAAAAAAAAACAACCCAGTACCTTTTCCTAAATGCTTCAGGCTATCATAGCATTGTTTTGTGATGATCTAATATACATGCTGATATGTGCTAAAATCAATGTTTAATATAAAGAGTTGTCTGGAAGATAAACAATCTGGAGGTTAGGGAAATTGAGAAGCAGGACAGCAGGTATCTTTTTATCAGATTCTCCTGTTAAACAGAGGAATTTCTCCATGTGCAGTTTCTCCATCTGTTAAACAGGTTAAAAAATACCAGCTGGTGTTTGTCATGTGCTTTGTGATCCTAGGTAAATGTGTACAGGTTCTATGTGCTTTCATTTTAATGTTACTGACTTCAGTATATCAACAGTCTCCCTGAAGAGTAAGTTAAGAGTCTTTTAAGTGGTCAAAGTCAGTTTGTGTATGTAATTAAGTGGAGATTAATACCCCAGTTGTCTGAGAATGAGAAACAAAAAGCATCTTGCACCAAGAACTCAGGAAAATGTTTCTAGCAGCCTCAGCATATATGCCCTATTTCAGCCTGGACTGGATTTTTACCATAGAGCCCTGAGAATTCAAGCTGCAGAAGGAAGTGCTGACACTTTGTTAAGTCAGGTAGCACTCACAGATAAGAAGTAGAGAGGGGAATAAAATTCTGCATTTTAAGGGGTCTGTGAAGAAGGCCCCTTTCTTCATGCTGACTCAATACACAATTCTCCTCTTGGTGTATATGAATATCTCTCCCGAGTAAGAGATATATTTTTCCTGCTTAGGACAACCTTCAAGCTGACCTTGCACAGCAAGTATCTTGAAAAGTGATGTTTTGCTGTATTAAAGGGAAGAAATAACCAATTCTGACAGGACATTTCAGTTCTCTGCATTGGTACATGCTAGCAGTATTATCAATAGAGAACATCACACCCATGATCTCTCTTGCTGTTAGTTCTTGTGTCCGCACACCTTGGTTTCAGAGGGGAATTGAGAACTTTTAGTCCCTGGTTCAGCAGAGCAGGAAGCACCTGCTAAAGGAATGTGAAACTTTTGTTTCCTTCTATCTGTATTTAATAATATCCACAGCCCTTTCCCAGGGTGGGCATGTCCTTGAAGGCTTTGCAGCTTTGGAAGTGTGGGTCTGCTTTTAAGATTTCATAAAACCATGTCTGAGCAATGGTATTGATAGGAAGAATCCCAGTATCTCTTCTCCAATTTTTTTTTTTTTCTCTGTTAAATCTCTCTCTGAACTCCTAGCTAGCTTCCCCAGTTATATTTGAAGCATGACATTCTATGGTAGGGAATATCCCTTGGGCCAGTCTGGGTCAGCTGTCCTGGGTGTGCACTCCCAGCTCCTTGTGCACTTGACAGGGTGTGGGAAGCTGAAAAGTCCTTGACTTAGTGTAGACACAACAACTACCCAGCAGAACTAAAACATCAGTGTGTTATCAACATTATTCTATACTAAATCCAAAACACAGCACTATACCAGCTACTAGAAGGAAAATTAAATTTATCCCAGCTGAAACCAGGACATGCCCCCACCCCTTTTTTTCTTCTGAATATTTTTCTTTGTTAAGTATCTGATAAGATCTAGCAAGCTGTAAGCAAAATCCAATAGCACCAAATTCAGCGAGTATGTTTTTCTAAGGAAACCAGCATTCATTCTTGCCAAAGGGGTAGAAAAAAGAGCTCTCTCTGGCCCACTGTCAGAGGCCAATAGAGATCAGCCATCATGCCTAATATGATAGCTTGTGAAGTCCAGAGATGAGCAATGTTGGTAAAATCAAGTGAAGACTATGGAAATTGTACATGTTCTAATGCTTTTGAAAATAAGGCTATCTCTCTTTATTTCACTATAATGGCCTGAACACTAATCAAACCAATGGATTGCTCTTACATTATTTAGTGGTTCTTAATCTTCTTGCTCCTTACATTTTTTTTTTTTTTACAACAGAATTTTTCTTCTTCCTAGGATCCGAATGGGCTGGGGGAAAGGAGTGAGGATTTTGAGGGATGTCACATGCTCTTCAGTTACATAATGGCAGCTAACATTTTCTATAATTAAAGAAAATACCTAGGTAAAGTGTTTGAAATGATCAAAACTCTTTTATCTGCTTTGACACATGTGAATGATTCCTATTTCACTAGAGATACTGCTGCCATTGCTTTTTTCTGTCTCTAACACATGCAAAGAAAAATCCCAAAAAGTCCAAAACCACAGAAGCAGTAAGAGAAGGCAGAGAGGAGATTTTAAAAGGGGATATTTTGATTAAAAGATGTTACATTAAAATGTCTTCATTCTGGAGAGAGAAGAAATTACACTCCTGCATAATTTCTGTTAATAGCAGATGTATTTTGATAAGGTTATTTTGAAAGAGTCTGAAAGACATCATACCTATAAGTGGCGAATTTCATCATCTAATTTATATTGCCTCTGATTATCTATCTATCTGTCTCTTTCTCAAAGGTCTGCTTCTCCATGCTTCTCTACCACCCTATGTCTAACCTAGCCATTTTTGTCAGTACAGTGTGAATATGAAGTGCCAATTAATTCAGAATAGTAGTGTTTCACATCAGCTTTTCATGGCTGTAAGGAGCAAGGTAACAAAATCAGACCTAGTCTTTCATAAATAATGAGGCAGTATCTTTCCACTCAGCATGAAAAGAAAACAAAAGTCCAACAGCCACAAAACCACAAATAAACCTTCTAATACATGAGGATTAGGAGGCTAGGCTCACTCAGAAAAAAGGCCTGAGGATTGGACCAGACAGTATTAAATACACAGGTGTGACTGTTTACTTCTGGGAATCAGTTTTTAAAACAGCATTTTACCTTGCCTTTCTGCGATAGTTCTGGTCTTGGAGATAAGAAACAATTTTATGCTTTGTTTTAAACAAATAAGCCCAGTAACCCACTAGAATTCACTGATACAATGCCTGGAATTGCCAGGCTTCAATGCAGATGGGCAGTGAAGACTGGTGATGAAAGCACTGGGACAGAAATCAGATGACTGGGGCCTTTTTCCAACCTCCACCATTGACAAATTCTTAGTCTTCAAGCATGTGTGCCTGCATCTTTTGCACCATCCTTTGTCTATTTTTAATTGAGATAGTAAACTCTCTGGGACGTGGGACTGTCTGCCAATTTATGTCTGCCCAGTGTCCAGCCAAATGTATGTCTGGAGTGGGGACCTGGGAAGGGAGACCTTGGCTGAGTCTTTGATAAGAGAGACACCACTCTTGGACCATAGACAACAAGAAAAGTGGGTGGAGGCAGTGGAAGCAGCGTGGCTTTTGCAAATCAAGTTTCAGTAACTTCAGAGTTTGTTTTCTAGGAAATAGCGGTCTACACGACACACCATTCATAATTCATTCCAGATCACACATTCAGAGCGAGTTAGTAGAAGCTGCACGCCGCAGACGGGTGCTCTTCTCCTTTGATACTGCTCAGAATCATTTAACAATCCTTACTCAAGCTAGATGGGAGAAAAGAAACAGATCACACTCAGAGAAGATTTGCCAGCCTCTCCCTTTGGAACTGCTAACAGAAGTATTTAAAAAGTGGTTCTTAATCACTATCCTTTTGCAGGGAAATTCAGGAAATTCTACCCTGAACCTCTGGAGGAAAGTTAGAGGAAGACGGTATTTTGTTTGAACTACATCTGTTGAAGCATCAGGAAATTTTTTATAGAAGTGGCACCCTCTCTTCCTACTGATCTATTCAGGTGAGTTTCAGTTTTAATGACAAAACTATTTAAATCACTACATCATAACCCTCCTGGCCCTGTTGAACCAATAAAGCACAGGAGCTAAGTTGTCGTCAGCCTATACGAGCAGGGCCCCTGAGCAGCATGAGATTTGCTACTTCTCTCATAGGTGAACCCAGGGCTTGCCAAGACTGAAATGGTAGATGAGAATATCTCACCATACATCTTTGCCTCCAAAGGAGAAATGATGAAGCTATTGGTGCTGCAGGGCTTGCAGAAGAGTATGTTATGATTCTAATGAGATCCAGTATGGGGTTTTTTTTTTGGAGGGGAGAGGAGCTGGTGGAGAGAATAATAAAAAAATCCCAAGTCTAGTAATTTTTTGGTAAGTCTATGACCAGTAAATGCTGTATATCTTGCAGGAACAAGCTACGCTGAGTTTCAGATCAGTACTGGCAACCTGTGAATTGGTTTTCTACAAAGCATCAGTCACTCAAATATACCCGAAGCCCTCTGCTTTTTGCTAGGCATCGCTTCAAATATTTGACCAACTTTCTTTTACAGTAGTTCATCTGCTTGAGATTTGTCTCTGGAAACTATTACACCTGCATGGAACTGCCAACATTTGCCTATCTGTGACATGAATCACAAAGCTCTGCCTAGTTTCTATTTTAATCTAAAAACCGTACTTTAACTATTCTTCAAACTTAGTCCATGTATCACCAAAACATTTAACAACAGAGACAAATCTTTTTGGTGCAGCTCAGCCAAAGTATGGGTTAAATGAAAGCTGCTTTAAAATATTTAGCTCTGTAATCACTTTATTATCTGTCAAGACTGATTTTCCAGGCTTTCTTAGAGATATGGACCCTGATTCAAACAAATGACTCATTTTGAATATGCAAGTAATTCTGCTGAATTTTTGAAAGAAATTTTGAATCTGTATGACTTATCAAATGACTGAATATAGGCACATGATACTAGCAACCAGATAATGCTGTGGAAGTGAGCAAAAGCTGGGACTCTCAAAAAGCAACCTCTGCAATATTTCGTTAAGAATCCTAATGTAAGATGTTTCCAGATCCTTTGAGCAATGATTATGAAACTGAAATTATTTTCAAGGGAAAAAATCCAGTTCTGCTTTTGCAGGTGTGTTATAAGTATATGAGGGCACAATCAGATGTTACCATCAAGCTCTTCTCTGTGAAGGGAGAGATGACCATCTTGGTGGTCTGTCTTATTTCAGTGAGATGATAAGACAATCTATACAGAAGCTCACACCAGCAAACATACTGGTTCACTCACAAGATTATTCAAATTCATGTTTCTTAGCTGAGACAAATGGAAGAGGTAGGCTTGCAGATAGACAAAGCTTGCTCCGGAGTCAGATAAAAAGTCCACTAGCAGCTCATGGATTAAATGGTTATGTAATGCCAAAAAATATATATGACAGCTTGCAAAAAAATCTTGGAATGCCTAGTGGCACGCAGACATGAAACAGCGTGTTAAAAAAAATGTGCAGTCATCTGTGGAAAATATGCTTAAGTTATTCGGTGTTGACATTGCAATAAATAAATTAGAAGCCGATCTCTCAAATGTTAGTCCTAGCAGGCAGCCATGTGCTTTGACAAGGTAGTTACTGGGATAAGCAAGACTGCGTCAGAAGTGGAAGTGGGGCGTGTACAGTATTTCTCTGTGACCACATGGCCAGCCAGCTGGTCACCAGGCAAAAGTTGGAATGGTTCTTTGTAGGTCACAGGCAAGTTTTCCAGTTTCTTCTAGGATAGAATAAATCTTGTGATTTAATAGGCACATTGTCACAGAAGACATGTGAATTTAATTTGCCAGCTTCCTTGCTAGCTCCCTAGTCTGGCTGGTAGTGAGAACTATATGGAGACAGTATGGTGGGAGTAAGAAATGTTTCATATTGCTCAGCAACAGTTCAATGGGAAATTCTTATCTTAACATATACAGATTCCTGATCCAAAAGGGCCCCAAAGACTTTTGCAGCTAGGTATATGGGATGCTGCAGAAGGAGCTGTAAGTGTTGCAAGTCTCTTCCATCTCTTTGAGGGACTGCAGAAACGTACATTTGGTAGGGATGTCCAAATGCAATTCCCCTGTCCCAAAGCGGTGTCTTTGATCATTCCTGAAAGATAGCTACATTGACTATTATTAAGGACTTCCAGTGGTGAATATTGTAGAAATTCTGCAGGAAATTTATCCCAGTGCTTCACCATATTTTATCTGTATTTTTTTCTTCCTAATGCCTAACCTAAATCATCTTTGCTACATTTTAAGCTTGTTCACTTTTGTCCTATCCATCATAGACAGCTAAGCATTTAGCAATTTGCAGATGTTTTCCTTCTTTTGTAAGCTAACAACCACTAAACATTCAAATGTTCTCTAAGTCCTAGACTCCTGTTTCCATATGCTCATGCTTTCGCTGCATAAATTCAACGTAATTATTAATCTCATTTTCAGATGATGCCACACACTTTTATGCTGTCAGTTCTGTCAAATGCTCTAGTATTAAAGAAACTGAGAAAGTCATGTAGCATCTCATACGCTGGAACATTAACACATGACAAATGAAACCAGGGAACTTTAATTGCCCATTATTGCTAGGTTTTTCAGTCCTTTTCTGTTAGGCATTTTTTAACTGGTTTTGGACTCTTTCTGCTCTAAACTGAAAAGGAGAGTTTTGTAGCAGTGACTGGAGGTAGTGTCATGTGTTAGGATTTTCAGGATCTCACCTCACCACCTTTGTTCTGGATGTTATTTTATCTCCTGTGAAAATCACACTTCTTCCTCTCTAACTTGCTGCCAGGTCTTCCTTGTGGGAAGAGAAAAGGCATTTCTTATGCAATTCCTTGACAAAGGGGAATTCCTGACTAGAGCTAGACAGAATCCAACTGCGAAATCCCAAAGACTTGCAAAATCAGCTTAGTCCTGAGACTTCCTATGGTTTAGAATTTTTTCGTAATTTTTTTTTCTCCTTTCAAACTGAATAAAAAAATCACACGTGCTCATGGTTAGGATCAAGTATAGCCAGATGAAGGTAGGTATGTATCTCTGACCAAGCCTCAGATTTTGATTTTGGAAATGTGTAACTAAAAGATAATTGGTTGACAGGTTTTACTCTCTTGCATGCATACACGTGTGCACAGAAACATGCTCTTTCTCTCTCTCTCTCTCTTAAAGTTGCTAACTTAGGCATTCCTTTGACTTGAATTTAGCTGTAGGCTGCGTGAGTCCTGGGAGTCTTTGTGGGGGAGCAAGACTATTTTTTTTTCCCCTTTTTGTGCTTCTGCACTGTGACATGCCCAAAGGTGGTTTAATTCACATCGTCATGCTTATAAAGAGTACAGCCTCTCTGAAACCTACTTTTAGAGTGATGTTAGAAGCCTTTTGTAGAGCGGGATACACATTTCTGTAGCCTTTCAGGGCCCACCCTCAGTGGGGTTTGATTCACCAACCTCAGCTGTGCACCAGCACTCAAGGAATGAAATAGTTACAAGAATCAAGCAGGCAGAGGATGCTTGGTGGTCTCCAGCTCCATTACAAAGAGCATGCCCTGCTTGCTTATTTTTTTGCAAGAGGAAATACTCCAATGTATGCAAGTATTGAGTGCAAAACTCCACAGGGAAACACCTGAAATACACAGCAAAGCTTTGTCCTGAATCCAGAACTCCCTAAACTAACATGCAAGGCTGCCTGCCTTTTCTCTCTGTGGTTTTTAAGCCAAGATATGTGGATTGTGTTCCAGATCATGTTTGTATTCAGACAATAATGCTTCTGCTTCAAGACAAATTAAAATAAGCAGCTGTCAAATCTTTAGTAGTTTAAAATGTGGGTAGGCTGCCTACATAACCACCCTTGGACAGGGTGTGAAATCTACCTTGCACATCTTCCACATGCACTCACCAGTAGCTGGTAGGGTGTGTCAGTGAATAGGATGCTGGCAGCTCCTACGTAGGACTTCGGGGGGAAGATCCAGAAGACATCAGCTCCCGGAGGTGAGCAGTTTGGGCCTGCAGTGCCTACAATGGTGGGGTCCTTAATCCAATTTCTCTCCCAAAGCGATATTGTAGCAAAAGTAATTGTGATAGAATTCCTCTTTGGAGACACAGACCAAACTTTATCATATTTGACCATGGATTTTTGAAACCTCAGTTTCTGACTGCTCTCCAAGAGATGTTCCAAAGAGCTTTAAATTCCAGGAGCAGCTGAGTGTTTACCCTCTGATAGTTGAGCTGAGCACCTCAGAATTGAGGCACTCAAAATAACTCATCACTCTAAAAAACTGGAAGCCCTGGGATCCCTTTGGTGCCACTAAATGTTGAGCTCAGGATTTCCTGTTTGTACTGCAGTTTCTGTGGATGTCACAGATGATGTAGTCACTGAAAAGCCAGGCTTCTTAACAAGGTGGCTGAAAATGGGGTGTTAAACCCCAGGCATTTCAGTAATTGCTTTGCTTTAGACAATTTCACATTATTCAGTGAAAACATTTTTTCGTTAACTTTTTTGTTTTCCAGATTATGAGTAGCAATGTGTTGTAGATACTTTTCCTCCCATAGTGGTCACTTAGCTTAAGCCGTAGCTACCAATTTGTGCTTTTAAAGCATTATGGCCAGAGTTCTTTCCTTGCCATTGTGCAGCGTGTAGCAAAAAAGCCTTGGTAAGCTCCTAGGTGGCCTAAATATGTTATAAAATATTGAGACCTTTGTGCCTTTGCTCTACAAAACTTAAATATCAAATATCTAAATTATCTGGTTCCATCCCTTTAGTCATTTGTTATAAAACATTAAGAAATTCCAACAAGTATTAAAGCAAATGAGAAAATATTTTGGAAAGCAAAGGATGTTTTCATTCCATAGTTAGGCAGAGTCTATTGCACAGCTTAATTTGTGCAATGATAATGCACAGGATGGGAGCATCCTTGCTCATACAAAATCTCCACTGACAACAGTCTTTGCCAGTACTAGGTTTTGACTGGCTATGAGCCATTTTAGATAGCGACATCAGTGACAAAATAACTTATAAAACTGTGTTGGTAGCTTTTTGGAGGCAACTTCCAAAATAGGCTTTGTGATATAGTCTGTCTTGGCTCAGACCAAGATTGAAGGTATTGGACTCAGTGAGTGCTGACTGGTTGTTTGTTGGTTTTTTTTTCAAGAGCAAGTTCTCAGTAAGGTGCTGTGTTGCTTATGACGCAGGATCTCTTGCCCTAGGAATGGTAATCCATATATTCATGATAATGCCCCAAAATACAGGCTTGTTCTTTACTGCTAGTCCCACAAGCAGCTGAAGAGTTTCAAAATTCACTTGCTATGGCAGAGTGGCTGCAAATTTCCTCTCAATAATAAAATCCTAAGTATATATGAAGATGTGTGTCACCAATAGTGGAATAAAGAGAATCAGTCTTTTGTATATACATGTGTATAGAATAAGATTAATATATAAATATAAATACAGATACACATACATATTTGCATGTGTATTAGTTATACTGTATTACAATACTATGTGGTATATACTATATATTACATACAATGTTCTATGTAATATTTATAACAAAGATACAATAATACATCACATAATATATATATAAAACTATAATATGCTAAATTACACATAGAAATATGTTAAAGATAAATTCATGTTTATATATTAGGTATTTAATACCTGTCTCAAGGACTGTGGAGATGCCTGGCTATAGCATGCAGAAATGGCAAAATGGCCTGTTCTCCTCTCTTGTGCACAGCCCTGCCAGGATAGCTACTATAGTAGGGGTGGCCTTGGATTAAGAAGAACTCCCTGAATGGGAGGGACCTGCCACCCAGAGGCTGCTTGCGGGGACCAGAGACCTTACAAAAATGGCGTCAGTGTCATGGCACCTCTGCAGCCTCATATCCTTCCTGTGACTCTTTCCACAGCACTGTGTTTCCAGGGCTTTTCCTCTCATAAGCAAGGAGAGGAAGGGCTCTTCCTAGCCCTTGACTCCTGTCCTGTGTTGCCTTTCCTTCTGCTAGCCATAGCTGCTCTCCTCTCTTCCAGGTTTCCCAGGGCTGCTCCTCCCAGTCAGAGAGGCATCATGCTGGGGACATGATTCTCTGGAAGGAGGCTTTACCAGGAGGACAGACTTGGGGCCAGCCAAAAGGATCACCTGCCTCACTCCCAGCACTCAGGATGCAGTGTGGGCTTCCAGGTATTTTGCCCTGCCATGGACAGGAGGTTTGCTTCTGCTGTCTGAATGCAGGTTGATCTCCTGTGCAGTGTTGCTGCACAAGATCCACTTTGATTCCTATTCCAAAAACTGGACACAAGCTCTCTGCAGTGCAAATTCTTGCCTCAGCTTTTACTACTAATAATTTCCCTTGGTGGAGTTCTGCTTCACTCATTCCCAGGTACAAGATGTATACTTGCTATAGTCTCCTACCGACAGATCCCTTCTTTGCTATGTTTCCAAATTTACCATGCCAGTGAATGAAGGGGCTGTGGTGGTGATATCTACCATTTCATCACCATCTTTTGTCAACATCAGTTCCACTGTCTCTCTGAAGAGGAGAGTGTTTATGTTTCTGTGGCTCGACTCTTATATGTACCAGCAACAAACAATTGGAGCCATAAGGTGGCTACTTTGTGCCAGTCTCCTGTTCAGGCAGTCACACACTTTGCTTCCTCAATATTTTTTTTTTCCTTTTTTTTTTTTTTTTTATGTCTCATGGGAAATGGCTCATTTTCTTTGTGGTGAAATTCCACTGTTTTGTGGGCCAGTACATATATGATATTTAGGGAATGGTATTTTTTTTCTCAATAGTGAGCACCTTAGTCTGTTGTAAATATCTTAGGGTGTCTTCTTAAACTCTTTGAATACTGTCTATATCTTTGCCTTAAGAAATTATTGCTCCCATATGTGAAAACCAAGGAAAATGTCCTTTTGCTGCGAAGCTTACTTTGGGCTTGGCACAGAAGCTCTAGTCAGGTTTTTTTTTTTTGTCCACAGAGGAACCTCTGAAATACTGTGGCAAATCATGTGCCTGTCCAGGAGTCCTGGTCATTACAAGTCATACTGTGACCACAGAAAACCTCAAGAAGAGATAGGACGGCTACAACCCAAACTCATTGAGGGCGCTTGCCATCCCATGAGCACCTCATGGTATGCAGTATAGGGCAGTTAGTGCATGTTCCCACTCTCCTTGCTGACAGCATTATCCTGATTTAAAGGAGGGGGTTGTATCATCCTTTCTTTCCCTGGTAAAATATTTTCTCCTACTGTGTATATTCACTGTACCAAATCTAGCTACACTACTGTATACCTACAGACATGCAAAAACTCTGTGCTTATACGCAGAAGAGTGACTGAACAAAATTGTCCTAATTGTTATGTTTTTAAGGCTAAATTGATGAGTCCCATATAGCACCTGTAATACTAACCTGGTGATCAGTTAGGGGTAGTGACCACCCCTCCCATAAGGCAGTTAATGGTAGCAGCTGTGAAGTTCTTGCAGAGGGAGGGTTTCTGGGGGTAGTGCTGCAGGGCTGATGGCAGAGTGTTGTTGCCTTGCTCGCAACAGTTCAAAAGGGCTCCCAACAGCCCTTTGCAGGTAGCTACTCTTTGTTAACTGCTTTTGGTTGGGGCTGTAAAAGGCTCAGCACTACTGTGAGGCATAAGCAACAAGCAAGCACTTCTAAAAACAACCTCTCGTGCAGTCAAGGTTAAAAGAAAGATGGAAAGATTAGAAAAGGAACACAAGGTAAGTCATAGCCTGAACCTAGGGGAAAATTGTTTTCTACATAAGATGAAAGGAATTTACAGTATTTCAAGAGGTTTGCTAGCAATATTATGCAACCATGTTTAGCTTGTGTCCTGCAGTACACTCAACATCTTGTGGAATAATAGGATTCTCTCATCTTTTATTGTTTGCTGTATTCTGGCTGTATCATCTATGGTGTATTTGCATTTCTTTGGTTTATTCAAATGCACATGTAGGTATGATGTGAACTGTGGTTGAAGAACCAACTTAGTTTCTGAATTCTGTCCTCCAATATAAAGGAAGTATCTTTCATTTGAAATAGCTTTGTTTGAATATTGTGCATCTACATGTGCTACAAAGAACCTGAAATACTGTGTAGCACTTAATAGTGTGGAACTCTTTATGCCGTGAAAGTGCTGTTGTAATGTTAATATAGGTATCAGTCTCTGAAAATGTTTTGTAAGGCAAAACAAGTAGATACTACTCCTGTTCCATAGACAAGGTGATTGTGAGGCTGAAAGGTTAAAGCCTGCATTTCTCAAGTATGTTGTTTTAATTTTGACTATACAGCTACCACTATTGAAGTCTTAGATTAGGGCAAAATTAGGGGATATAATTCAAAACATGTGTCTTAATATCCAGACTTCCATGGGGATGGATAGGACTGTCAGATTGTGAGTGCTGAGCTGTTGTTAGGATACTGTGTCTGTTGGCCAAGATACAGACCCCCAGAACTTGTGTTTGCAGAGTTCAAAGCTATCCGATCGTGACATTCTATCTCAGTCTTTCAGCCATGCTCTTCCTTTTGACCTTGCAGTGCAGAGTCCTGACACATAGCAGATGTGGTGTGTGTGCAGGGGGCGGTGGGCGTGTAAAGGATGGGGAGTGGGCAGTGCTGTAGATTTGTGTAGGCTCTCAGACTTTTGTTCTTCTTTGTGCAACTGTGCTACATCAACACCTCTAGAAATGCCCGCTCGGGGTTAGAGAAGGGTGAGAACTTTTCCACTAGCCTTCTAGTGACTTCAATGTTTTGTCATGAACCTCTGAAGTCCTCAACACTAGGATATCAGATATTTTAACAGGATCAGACTGCTGGCTTATGAAAATCTGGCCCTTAAGGAGATTTTGGGTTGGAGACTCATTAACTGTGAATCACCAGAAATCACTAATCACTTTTGGAAAAAATACTTCTCTAGCAAGTACTGCCATATAATAGCACAAAACTGCATTAAAAAAAAAAAAAAAGAGGAAGTGGGTGAAATGAACTGACATCAGATGTGCATTGATTTTAAGAATGTAATTTCTCTCTGGGAATGTCTGGATGAGTTGTATTTTCTCTCCTGAATGTAAGACAAACTGCTGTCCCATGTCCTCTCTGCAGGATGCCCTTCTTTGCTTAAGGAAGAGCTTGGGTAAACCATTACATACAAAAGTCTGTTTAGAAATAAAGTCTATAATGCTGACTTGTTTGAAAAGAGCAATTCATAGACTTGTGGGTAGTAAGGTGAATACAGTCAGCTACAGAAAACAAAGAGAAGGGGAGAAGATGTGGGGGGTGAAGTCAAAGAACAGAGGAGAAAGCTGGGATTATGTTCGAGCTAGATATTCTGTTGGCTGTCAAAGATGGAAAATGGCATTCACCCCAGAAGGGTTATTTTCACCCACTCCGTTTCTAATTCTTGAGTGATTTGTGGGAATTGTGTGCTGCCACAGGCCTGCTTAAGGCACGAACCATGTGCAAGTGAATGTTGTGGGAAAGCACAAGAAACTGCTTCCCAGGCAGGAAAAGTTAAAGGTGATTTTAAAAGGTAGAGCTAGCTGGGTAATTAAAAGGTGCCAAAATCAAAGTTTGTGAGAAATAAATAGTAATTTAAAAAAATAATCAATTGGAGCTTGAAGTATTTTTATATTTAACTTGCAGCGTAACATCAATGAGAAGAAAGAGGCAGCTTCCCAATGTGACATCTTCCTTGAATGCTCTGTGCTTCAGATCAAGGTGCACAATTTTCCAGAAAAGTGGAAAAGCCCTTTTCTCATCTTGATGCATTAGGTGCAAGCAACTTCCCTAAACACATTACTTGCAACTTAGCAACATAAATGCCCCTCTAACCTCAGGATAATTCAGAGGACACTGATGTGAGTTTAGTAAATGGTTTCCTGCATAAAGCTGTCTTTTCTGGACTACATAGGAAGCCTGTCTCAGGTACTGATGAGTCAGGGGAGGTGAATGTGCTCCCTGTTACCACATTTTTTGCCTCAGAAATGAGAACCAGGATTTCTGACTTTTTTTTCCTGTTTCATTAATCAATCCAGGCAGCTGCCCTGGTGTGAGGAACCTTGATACACAGAGAAATGGCCACGTGATAGGAGGCCATTTCTGCACCATTTCTTCCAGTGAGCAGTAGACCTGTTTTTTGATGTGAAGTGTTGTGCTGAGTACATGATGATCAAGCTCTTCATGACACCGTCTCTGAGCAGGCTAAAGATTTGCATCAGAAAAATTAGCTTATTCTTAACCTGGCCTTGTGGGCTGAGAAAATTCACATTTTATAGACCTTTTGACTCAATGCAAGTGTTGACATAGTACTAGGATTTTTTTTTTTTTTTTCCTTTTCAAAATAGTCACAAAAGTTGGGGAGTGAGGAATTGCCAACCGTATTTTAAAGGAGCTGTAGCCATGGTAACTGAGGTACCTTCAGTTACCAAGGTAACAAATGCAGCTCAACTGCTTTGCTGTAAAGCCAGACAAATCTACTCACGATCTGTTGATTTTAAGATGCTTTATAAATTGTTGAGCTATTTTAGGCACTTAAATCCATAAATCAAAATGTCTGTTAAAATGACCAATACACTGTACTATTTATGATTATTCACCCCATTCTTATTTCACCAACTGGATTTTTCCCCCCTAACAAAGTATCTAGGCTTTTTCCACTCCTAGTTTTTCTTATTTATTGTTTAGAAAATGAATGTTCTGTCTGAAACAGATGATTCATATTATTGCTGGTTGTAAATCTTAATCACTGGAGAAACCCTAGCCCCCTCCCAATACCCCTTGCTCTAGTCCTGCAGTCTCTAAATGGAGCTTTATGTACTTCTGCCCTGAAACCACAAAGTATGTTTAGCTAAAAATTTGCTAATGAGTTAAATCAATACAATTTGGAATGAGTTCCATCTCAAACAATCAATACAGACCCAGTGATGTACAACAGGCAGGCAGGTAAATTGGTCTAAATAAATTTACAATTGATTTTACTTTTAAAACCAAATTAGGACATTTATAGTCTTACCAAATAAGATCAACTGCAACTTATGCAAACAAGCGTATTCCTAGGTTTGTCTTTTGTAGTACTAGTAGTGGACCTGTTACTATTTATACCTCAGTAACTTTTATTCCTAGGATAATATGCATAATTTCTTGGCCCAAAAGCATGGTTTGCCTATTATTAAAACAGGTCATGTTTATTCAGGATTTCCTCCTATTAGATTGTTTTTGCTAATAATTTGTGGTAGCCTCTGCTTATTAACGAACACTCAAGGATTGCATAATTCAGTGTAAGTTATGCAATAGATTTACATGCCTGTATCCTGGTACGGATGTGCAATGAAGGCCAGGACCCAACTTCTCACCATGCCCCTGGTGGCATTGCTAAGCTTGGGTGGGCGCACTGACGCTACGTGCCTTTGCTTTCCTCTCTCCCATCTGTACTCCCCACTTTGCAGACTTTGCACTGGTTTGTGCGCACAAGGAAAAGTAGACCCTTATAGGAGAACATGTTTTTTCTTCAACTGGAGTGTTGTTCTGAGACTCTGAGCTGCTTGACTCTGGAAGGAGCACGTACTGGGACATGCAGTCCAAAGTCATCAGAGCTGCATGTTCATAGAGAGCTCAGGTCTGGAAGGAGCACAGCTGTGACACTGTGCCCAAGACTGTATGATCTGCCATTCTTAATCTGCTAATTTGGAGGTATTTCCCTTGGACAGGTGACTCATTCAGGGGCATGCAGCAGGAGGGGAGCAAAATCTAGCTCTTCAGAAATATGCAGTGTCTGCTGCCTTCATTTCTTGTGTTTACAGCCATGTTGTTTCAATAGTTATGTGAAAGCTTACAGTCTGAAACCAGGTAAGATTCTGAAAAGATTAGTGAAAAGCTGAGTTGTAGGAAGTTCCCTCAGATCGGTTTGAGTAGTGGTGTCAGCAATGCTGTAAGACTGGCAAGGCTAACAAGCTGCCTTTAAAAGCCCCGTAGATATTTAGGCAGCTGTCATGGGATTTAACACAGCCATTGGATTTTGAAGGTGCTTGGCTTATTTTCCCTGAACAACATATGCCTGCTCATGAGCATGATGTTATGGTCCTGTCGGTGGTTTGGTGTAATGACCGTCAGCATGAGTCATTCTCCTTGCTGCTTGCTCAGAAAATCCTATTAATTCTTCACATGCATACACAACTCGCATTAGTATAAAAGATGAGCAAATCAGTTAATAGATGTTGCTTCAACCCTAGGGTTTTGTCATATCAAATGAGGCATCATTCTTACAAATCTTGGACGTGAGAAAGGTGTATTTTGTACATTCTGCTGCAACTGGGAGGCCTGTCCAGGGTTATTCAGGGGATTATAAGGGATGAACTTATCTTCATTTAAGCAAGAATTCCAGAGTGGAATATATATGTATGTATATATTTTTTTAGCCTCATCATGTTCTTTCATCCTATTATTCCTACCTTACATGCTGCTATGTTTTGCTCAGCTTTTCCCTCTGTGGTCAAAGTGCCCTTCAGATCGTTGCAAACTACTTTTTTTACCTCTTTAGTCAGTTACTTAGCAAAGATGGATATATTGAGTTGGCTCACTCAGTCTTCTTAGTTTTACTTATTTCAGCCTGCAGAGGTATCTTTTGGTTTTAATGATGATTGCCTAAAAGATAAGGATGGGGAATGCTGGGTTCTCTTCAAAGCTCAGTTTGGATTGGAATATTTTTAATTTGAATATTAACCCTTTACCTGATATTTGAGTTGAAGCTTAAACGTTGTTGTTATTCATGGGAATGATTTGGTATCATGCACAGACATGTTTAATGGGTAGCATGTTATAAGGATTTTGCTTCTCAATACCACAGTTTAAAAAAAATCTCATTAGTCTGCCGGTTTGTCTGCCTTTCAAACCTACTCAACAAGCAGCTCAAGTACAAGATGTTCCTGTCTGCTGCAAATGACAGCTACACTGCACTTACCCAGCCCTCCCCATCACATGCCAGACAGGGAACTGTATCGAGATAGTTGAGGTGCCCGAACATAAAGAATATCTAGACTGATTCAGTGGCTCACGAGTGCAAGAAGTATCATGCAACATGTTTATTACAGTGCCATGCTCTTAGAAGTGGACTTGAATTTCTAACTTGCTCTCTGGGATTAAATACTTTCAACATTGACTAGAGGGTTTCTCTTCCCGGCACTCATTTAGGTTTAATGGTAGCTACGTGGCTGAACTTTCCTCTCTAGGCTTTGAAAATGCCCACTGGAATTGTTACTTGGGAGATATTTGGGAAGTGACCTGGGTTCATTAATCCCATGGGCCAGGGGCCCTGGATATGACGTGGCCATTAAGGTTAGGGCTAGAATAGGAGGTAATTGGGTCAAAGATGGGGAAGCAGAGAGGCGTTACTTTATAACACCTGCCTTTGTATTTTTACAAAAAAGTTCATGTAGTGGAAGGTAGTATGCCAGCATTTATGAAAAAGAGAAGTTAACTGCTGATCTCCTGCTGAAAGGCAACACTGAGTTTCCTTCCACTCCTGACACAATGAATTTCATAACTGTTGATTTTTCTAAGTTATAAATGACTGTTGGGTTGACTCTTCAGGCCATAGTCTTGTAAGCAGAAATTGAGATAAAGCTTATGATTTATCATAACTTTCTAGCATTTGGCAAAAGTGCTAGAGGTGGAAAACAATGCAGAGAACTAGAGCCTCTTGGCTAATGGTGAATAATGGTGGCTGTGGGAGGTGGAAAACCATCTTCCTTGATGTGCTGTAACTAGACGATCTCAGTCTCCACCACAGTCTCTGCCTGGCATTGCATGACTGCCTTATTTTGATCCTCTAAACCCCTTCTCTCTATTTGATTTGTACGTGCAGTCAGTTTTTGCATTGTGGGATCCCTTTACATGTACGTGTAAAAGGGAGGAGTATTTGTTCTCAGGTCCATCTGCTATTTCAAATACAGAAATAAACTGGAGCCTTCTGAGAAGGCAGTAAATTATTCTTACAATACCAGGGACGTGTATTGCTGGGTTAAAAAAAGAGTGCTGTTGCAAAGCTAGTCTGTATCTTGGAAGACAAAATCTTTTTGCTCTCTGCCACTCAGAAAAAGATTACTGTTGTGAGGAAGCAAAGAAATACAAAATGGGGAGAAGGCTGTGTCTAAATAGTTTATAGTGGGTAGCTTTAAAATCAGGCATCTCTTTCATTCTAGCAAATGAATTGATAGAAGCTGTTGTTAGGTTTTGCTGACAGCATTTTTTCCTATGTAGACTGCAGCACAAATACTGAATTCTCTAAACTGCCCTCAATAGGAGCTTCACCAGTACTGCAGTGACTGTATCTCCTGTGGGAATGAATACCTGCTGCAGCTTTCAGCTGGCTGGTTTGGTGGGGGGGTTAGCAGTACAGCCCAAGCCTGCCAGCTGCTTGGCTAGAGATGTTAATGTGTTCTGTGGCCAAAGATTAAGGGGTGATTTTTACTGATAAGAGCAAGTGCTTTGAGGGAGGGGTTGTTTCTATAGGTTAAGTGCAAGACTCTGCTTTCAATTCTTTTGTTTCTTGTAGCCAATTTCCCTTTCTCTTTATTCTGGTATTTCATCCTGTACAGCTGGGTTTAGAAGCAGTGTAAGTGGGAAGGAGCAAGTGATGAAAACAAGGAAACATGACATTGCACTAGCTAGCTCTCTGCTGCTTGGCAACAAATAAATACTATTTGGGAGCAATAGGAATAAGACTGAAAGGAAAAGCAGGTAGCTGAACTGAGTTAAGATTTGACACAAATTATTTTTTTTAATCTATCCTATACTCCTTACTCTTTTTTTTTTAAAAAACTCATAAATGGAAGAATGAGTGATATCATTCCCTATGCTAGCATGTTTTCTCTGACAACATATCACTTCCAAATAGTATATGCTCAATAGTATACTAAGTCTTGTGCATTTAGCAGGGACTGCACACAGGTGGAGGTGTGATGAGATGTGGTTTTCCTTTCCAGAATGATAGAGATGTCTAGATGCAGATTACTTCATTAGTGTGATAGAGTTTTGCTTGTATTTGGCTCCCCAACCTTATTTGTTTGCTTGCTTTCATTTTTCCAGTAAAGCTTATTAGGTAAACCTGTATTCTTATGTACCTTGCTCAGAGAGAGCTCTTTGCAGAGCTTTCAGCTAAGTCTAAAAGAAAAAAAATTGCCATGTTTCTTCTCCATGAAGTCAGGCTACAAATGACCAGGTGCTCTGTGGCACTGGGAAAAGAAAGGGAAATTAAATAGAATTATTTTGGATATAACTTGCTTGAAAAGAGAGATCGTCAAAGTAGAAAGCATATTAAAATAAAATCTTTGCAATTTCACATAACAATCTATAACATGCCACTGAGATTTACCGAGGGTTACAGAGACTCCCTGCAGCCAGGTTTGCACCCAATGGCATCTGCTTTGCTCACTGGAATGCCCTGAGCTCATCCTCAGCCCGTGTCCCCCGTGATGCCCCAGCGAAGGATGCGGCTGGCTCTCCCCTCACACCCCGCGCCCTGAGTTGCTCCAGTTGTTCCTTGCACTGTGGAATGAGATGAGTCAGTTTTATGCCTTTACTATTTGCAAGTGATGCTTTAATTTTCAGTTTGCTAAAAACCTACTGCACAAGGTATGCTTCTGGCAGTTTTTGATATTAATGCTTTGTAGAATCTCAAGTGTGTGAGGCTGCCTACCAGATGTCAGAAAATAGTGGGTTTTTTCATCCATTATGATGGGCTTTGTTGCTTTAAATGAAAGAAGAAAATGTGCAGGGTGTGGGTATGTTTGTGTGAAAAGAACATCAAATGCAACCAAACTACACTAAGTTAAAGAAAAACTCTTAATGATTGGAAAACAATGCATTAGTGAGGAAAACAAAGCCTTCCTGAAAACTTTTTAGACCAGTGTTAGGTTTTGATATTCAGTGATCTCTAGATATCAATTTTTCGGTTGTAAGGCCACATTGACAGCACATGTAGTAGAAGCAACTCTACTGGATTTGATGCTTGTGGACCCTTTTTCTGCTGGCATTGAAGGTTGGACTCTTGCCGTTGGTTTCTGTACCTGGAACAAGGTGTAATGAGGCAGCAGGATTCCTGAGTAAAAGCCCAACTTGAGACACTGTGTCTGAAATTTTGGTAGTCATATTGATTTGTATTAATGAGGCCTATTACTTTGTCTCTTGTCTCACACACTATTAGGTAGGTTCTGATCTGCTCACACAAACCTCAGTCCTGTGGATCTTATTTCTACAATGTTGAGTCAAATTGCAGAACTGGCCTCTCAGTTTCAACTAATAACTTTCTGCACTTGACTACTCATAGGTTTTTGACCTACTTTAAGGGGGAGAACAGAAAGTGGTTGGAGAGGGGAGAAGACAACGACGGCATTCTGCTCCTTCTTCCCTAGAAATCAGTGGCAAAGGTTAATAGTTTTGTGTTAAACAGCTTTTCCCATGACCATATCTCAATGATTTACAAAAGAGATAGGCTAGCATTAATTCCCCTTTTGTGGATGGGGAGTACTGAGCCGCAGAGGTGAAATTGTTTTTGTTCACTGGTGAAGTGTACATGCTCCTAGGAAATAAATACAACCCAGAACTTAGTGTGGAACATAGATATGGCAAAAATGTCCCTTGAGAGCAGGTACTGCTTTTAAGATACAACGTCAGTAAGCGTTCAGGCATGACTAAACGTGATTCATTAAGTCTGTTTCTCTGAAAATTCTGTTAGATAGTTGTAAATGGGGCAGGAGCCAGCCAACTTCTAAATAGCGAAGCACTGTGGCTTATGATGCTTCATTCATTTGTTGCATTAATGGTACAATTTAATGGAACAGTAAGAGAAAATGCAAACAGTCCTTAGTAGCTTTAGCCAGTTTGACATGTTTTGATTCTAGGCCCATTCAGAAAACAAAGTTATATAGTCCATTTCATTTTGTTTTAAAATTAGAACAAGAACACTCTTATGCACCTCCGAGGATGATGTGCCTCCAAAAAATTATAGGGCTTGCTGGCTTAATTTCCCCTGACTCATTATTTAAAGAACTGGTGAGACTGGTAAAAGATACAGACTTCATGTCACAGTTTCGTTTGTAGGCTTGTATTATTTAAAAACAGAGCTGCTCAATGGAGTTGGTCAAGACATAGCTTTGGTTTTTTTATCCTCATTATGATCCTAACTCCAGCAGATTTCAGGAAAGCACTTTGTATTTAAGGCCACATTCAGGGTGCAGCTCTCAACTATGAGCTTGAAATTATGTACGGTGCATATGTTTTATCTCCCCAATGTCCACATCAGACCACATTATGGTGACGAAGGAGGTTGGTGAGATAACAGGAATATCACAATTTCCCACAGGTAATAAATAAATTCCCAATTAGCTATTAGTGAGAAGTGAGACTGGTGGGAGAGCAAGGATGAACTGTACATGCATATGCTGTGTGTTTGCGAGTCTGCTCACTGGCTTTATTCTGGGAAAATTCAAGTTTTGCTAGTGTGCAGAATAGATTTTATGGAAATAGTTAAAGACTTTGCAAACTGGATGATCACAATTTTCTTGGCAGACTGTCTTTTTAACTTGGGCATCAAGATATTCATAATAGACTGCTTTGTCATAGAGGGTTATATTTACAAAACAGTGCACACTTTTTTTTGTTTTTTTTTAAACCCAGTAAAAGAAGTTGTTCCTTTTGAAGTGGGCAAAGAAAAAACATTATGGAGTGTGCTCATTATGCAGGACGACGTGGTTAGAAGCATACAAAGACAATTTAAGGAATGTTTTTTTTTTTGTGGTCAATTTATTCCTATTCACATGGGAGGATAAGAAACTCATGTATGTCATTACTTTTGCAATTTATCAGTATATAATTTTTTAATTGCACCCCAGGGGAGATGACTTTACTCTGAAGTGACTTGCCTGAGTGAAATGAGAAGCTTTGTGCAGAGTTAGGAGCTATATGCAAGTCCTTGGAGTTCACTGCTTTAGCTGCAAAACTATTATTCTTGTCATATTTCCCTCCTTTCAGAGAAAACATCCACCTAGACCAGAATCATGCTGCTGTTGAAATAAGTAGATATTTTGTGGCTAGTTTCAGTGTGTAGAAAATTCAACTTCTGGTGTCCATGGAGCAGTGAATTGTGTGCTCTGTCCAAAGCTGTTTGCAGTCATTAGAACAGTTGTGAACCTTTCATTATTGAGCCAGACTCACTCATGAAAATTCAGTCTGTAGCTTTTCCCTTTCTCAGTTTCTTGTTGTCATGTGTTTGACATTTGAGTTTGCAATGCATGGAAAGTTTATCCTTTCTACCTCTAATCGATTAACTACATTTTGTAGCAGCTGTTGAAGTGATAACAAAAATGTAAGTTGCTGGGGAAATGGAGAGGCATCTTTGTGTAATGCATTGGGTGCACGTTGGTGATGAGTGAAAAGGTTGGGTAGTTCATTTGGGATAAACCTGTGCTCTGTAATAGAGCCAAAGCCCTTCCATCTGCAAACATGGCAGGGAACTCTGGAGACCCCATGTCCGTCTGTCTGAAATGGATATTTGGTATCCTATGAGAACAGAACTAGTGGATGCCATTTGTCAGTCTTCTGGGTAGGATCGCAAGAGATTACAGAGGTATCCTTCTAAACCACCACCCAAACCTAGCAGTTTGGTCAGTTCCTCCCCTCTGAAGAGCAGCTGTCAAATATTTGGTGTTATGAGGCCTGAGGACTAGAACATCAAATAAGTCCTGGTTTCATCCCCTCTCCACTGCCTTCTTTTTCCGGGGAATACGCACTCAAATACATATAGCCAGCCAGAAATACTAGCCCTTTATGGTAGGGGAATACCTATCCTTTTAAACTAGGTTCCTGACTCTCATGCTGTGGGTCTCCTGAGGGCAGAACATGATGTCCCATATTTATGAGGGACTGCCAAGAAACACCATCAGGGAGGCAGGCAGTGAAATTCCTGGGCACGCTCAGGACTGGGTAATGCCAGTGATGGAGGAAAGCGGCCAGTTCCTAGTGGGAGGGAGGTGGGGAGTTGGCAGTTGTTGATTTTTACAGGGGAAGAGAGAGGCAGAGTTAAAGCAAAGATATGTGTACAATACACGTTAACCAATTCCCGCTTCACAATTCATATAGCAACTTGGCATTGACTGCAGCTTCAAAATACTGGATTTCATGTGTTTGTAGGGCTGTACAACAAAGATACCTGTATCTTTCTCTGTTGTCCTCCATTTTAAGCTGAACTATATACCCTTGAGAGAACAAATGCTGCAACAGCAGGTTTATAGTGTCATTCAAACAGGTTTTGGTTATGCATGCAAAGTCCAAGGCCTTTTCCTTTATTAGGTTACAGCTGGCATTAGTTTTTCACTAGCCAAACTAGGGCATGTGACAGCAGGTAGCAGAAGGCAGAAACTTCATAGCTAATACTTTGCCTTTGTACCAATCATCTTGATAAACTAGGAGAAAAATCTAAGCTTAATAGCTCTACCTGAGCCCATACATCCTTTTTCACTAATGAAGCGTCAGAAGAACAGTCTGCACTGATCGTCCACCAAATCTGAGGCAAGTCAACCCTCCTAGCTATTACCTGGAGAAGTCCTTTGTTTTTCCAGCCTTGTTAATCCTTGTTAAATTGAAATTGGTGATGGTGTGGGGAGGAGGGGTCATTGAAACTGCTGCAATTGTATGCACAAAAACTAGTATTTGACAGTGGAAGCAGCAACTCCTTAGCAGTCCTCAGACCTCCTGGATCCCATTTCTCAATGTAGAGGTTCAACCACCTACCCCGAAACCACAACTTCTCATCTCAAATGCCTTCTTCCTGACACCTTCCACCTTCTCCCAGCATCCTGCATATTTGCAGATATTGTCACAGCAAATTGATGTCACACAATGATGTGAGAAGTTCTGCATTGGATAAATTGTTGCGTGACTCCATTTGACAAAAATGTTCTCTCCTTAATTTTCCTTGAAGCCACTGCAGAATGTCTAGCAATGTGGAGTTCAGCATGTGAGGGACTAAGAGCTAGAAGGGCTCAGTGTGGAATTGAAGCGGTGATTTCTGTGTGTAGTAGGGGAGCAGCAAAGAAAGGTGAGCTATCTGTGGTGTACTCTGGAGCAGTGGGTATGCACACATGAATTGGAGTGTAAGTGGTGGGACACATCCTATTTGCTTGTTTGTTTTTATTATAGCTGGAAAAGCTGCAATATCTTTTTATGCAAGTCTCATGTTTGTTGTCAGTACAGGAAAACAAACCATGGCTGGATTGTGTTTTGCTCAGGGCCATGTAATTATGAACAATGACATACACATTCAAGCATTCTGGTATGTACACCTGGCAGCCCATGTAGCGTGCTTGCGTTGTTCTTTGAAAAGCTATTCTCTGCTGCTAAGCTATAGTGTATGTAGAAATAAAAAAATCCAAAACCTCTTCATGTATAATAAAGCAGTGAGCAGACCAATTAAAATGGGAAGTAAGCTCATCAAATAGTGGAGTAATTAAAAAAATAATCCAGCTTGTTAGAGAAATCTACAGTAAAGAAATTGCCACCTGGTAACTCTGGAGAGAGGTCTTCTATGTATGTACTAGTTTTCTCTTCCTCCTCACTTTGTGTTGGATTATGATGGGGATCACCCACAGTAGGCCATTTATGTACTATGGAGTGGTTATTTTTATTTGAGGATTATTTAGAGATACTTTATTTTTCCAAGAGTTTTTGTGTTGTTATGTTAGGTGAAAACAATCCTTATGTACCTCATTTAAAAAAAAAACCCAAACAAAAACAAACCCAAACAAAAAACCAAAACCCAAAGAAAAACCAATAACCAAAAAAAGCAACAAAACAAAGACACTGTAAGGATCCAGTTGGGTACCACAGCAGTGAAGCTGCTCAGCTGCTTAGTGCTTCCTATGCTCAAAGCAATTTACATGGATTCCAGTGAGTGTTGACAAACTGATCCTTACAATTTGCTTTTGAGATTGCTGGTTAAGAACGGTTACTTTAGGTGACGCATCAGGAAAAAGAAAAAGGGGAGGGACAACACTGAACCCTGGAATAAGGGAAAACTAAGAGAACCCAGCTCATCTTCTGTTGCTTCAAACAGCCTTGCATTTCATTTCAGTTCCTGGTTTTAACACCACAGAGCTGCACTTAGAGTCTAAGCACTGGCAACCAGGTAACTTAATAGTAGCAAACCATCTTTGGACCAGCTAAAATCACAGAAAAATTGCAGAACAGGGTCTCAGAAAAAGTGAACGCTCCCCAAATCGTCACAAAAATCACAGAAAGTAACAAATCTGTGTGCCTTACAGGGTCTGCAATAAAAACCACTCTGAGCTTTGTGTTAATGTCATGCCCTGTAAAATTTGAAGCTCTGAAAGACCCACAGAGGGCATTTTGTGGCCTGGCCTGCGCAACTTACACTGTGTCTATAATTACAGTGGTTTTCCCTCCAGACTGGGCACTTTGAATGTGTATTAAGCGTGCTGCCGAAGTGCAAACTGTGACCTGTTTGTAAGTTATTTTCTGGCTTGCTAAAGCATTCATCTTAGCAGGAGCTTGTAAGTGTTGCTTATCCTGTTGAGATTCCATTTCCTGGACCCTTACAGTTGGAATTGCTTTTACAAACCAGCCATTTTCCTCAGCTACCACTGCTGCATTATTAATGTGCTTGCCTTCCTCCAGGAAGGTATTTTTCCAGTGTAAGATGAAGTTTAGGTGATAGGCTTTCATGACTTTTTTCCTCTCCTCACCTGCTGCTACTAGCTTGCATTTTAAGCTTTTATTTTTCATTAAATTTGCATTATCTGCTAGAACGTAAGTCTTGCTGGATGGGCTACTGCAAGAACTCTACTGGCTGTGCTGCTTAAGCATGCGATCTACATATGTGTACTGCTAGGTGCTGCACTCCACATGTGCCTCCCTGGATTTAAATTAAACTTGCACTCCAGTTACTATTCCAGAAAAACAATGAAGACAAAGTATATTAAGACAGTTGCTAAGATCAAAAGCAAATAACTACCACTACTTAGAAAATGCACATGGTGACAAACCCTGACAAGAGCATCTCTAGAGACGTGAGTTGGAAGAGGAGCCTAGAAAAGCGAAAACATGTGCTGTGCTCATGCAGCAGGAGGTTAATGGCAGAACCTGCTGGTCTCCTGACCTGGCAGGACAAGAAGCTTAGATATCTGGAATGGATTCAGTTAACAGAAGTTGCACTATTTTTTTTTTTAACTTTGCTGTCATTAAAAGAGGATTTTAATCTGAGATAATGTGACTTTTTGTGCAGAAAGGATGGAGAGCTATAAATAACAATTTCTTGCATTATGCTGCACCTTCTCTCCATGGATATTGAAGCATGTGACAGATTAATTAAGACACACGACTCTCATGGGAGATCAATAGAGCATCAAAAGCTGTTGAGTTACCACAACCCTCGTGATTTTGCATGTCATCTGAGCAGCTCTAGGTGACTGGGAGTGCCCTTAACCCATCGCAAATGCAAAGAAGGGTTCATTGGTATAAATCCACTTGAGTGTATTTAAATCATAAAGGTGTTTGGTAATGACTCCGCTCGCAAGTGGTGACACACTAAGCTGTAGTAATATCATGGTTTGGAGGCACGTTCAGATAATCACACTGCAGCAAGTGTCCTTTTCCAGAGGGAAAGGATGGATGCCAAGCAACTGAAGGCTGTATTCTAAAATGAGCTTGTGTCTGGTTTCAACCTGGCCAAATTTTAAGGTTGCACCCAGAACACTAGGGGGTAGTCTTACCTTTTCTCCTGCAATGGAAGCTGAGTTTTTGCTGCTCCCAGGGATGAGTCATTCAGAAAATTCTGGCTTTGTCCAAATTTACAGGTGGTGACAGCCCCAGAAATAGAATAAAAGATTTGAGGGTGTTACTGCAGGAGCTGGTATTTTTGTAAGTGAACCAAAGTGGATTAGGAACCCAGAACTCTTCCCAGCTAAATGGGATGGGGCATGTGATTTCTGAAGACTCCCCACAAAATCTGACACTCTATAACTTTGCAAGTAGCAAATGGATGCATTCAGGTATTTTGACATAATGACTAGAATCTAATCTGAGAAGCCAGTCATGCATTTTAGTCCTCTCTATCTGCACTTGCCTTCTGTGGCAGGCTATGAACAGCTACTTCTTGGATGTCATTTTCTAAAGGTTCTGTTAGAAAACTGGTCTGGGAATAGCACCAGCAGGCATCCTCTCCAGCATGTAGCAAAAGACTGAATGACTTACCAACATGGGATTCCAGTTTCCCATGAAAGGCAACCTGCTGTGGACACCCCCCTCCAAAAAAAAAGAAAAAAAAAAAAAAAAAAAAAAAAGGGAGGGGGGGGGGGAAGCTTGATTCACTTGGGCAGCTGATGATCAGCATTACTGGGAGTTTGTGTGTGCATTAGAGGGAGAGTGTGTCCTGAGGTCTCCAAAGCTGTCACGAAGGAAGTGTCATGGTGCCCAGGCAAGCAGAATGCACAGAAGGGGATCTGCAGGGTTGCCGCTCTGGCATAACGGTTGACTAGAGTTGTCAGTTTGGGGTAATGTGATGTATGCATTTAAAAAAAAAAAAGCCACAACAGAAAATCTTCCATAAAGCCCCTGTCAGCAGCAAACACTTATCTTTAAGCCTTATACACAATATGCAGCACAACTATTTATATTTTTAATGCCAGAATGTCCTCCCCTCTCCCCCCTGCTCATGCCCCCTTCTTTCTTGCCCCCTTGGCGGTGTCCATGGAGAACAGCACTCCCAGCTGGCTTGCATCTGTCAGATTTTCTGTCCTGGACTCCCCCTTCCCTTTCTGCCATTTGTTTGAATTTTGATCCAGGGCAGTTGGAAGCCTTGCCCCTCACATGCCATTTCAAAGTGCCAGGGACATAAGATATGCTGCAGGCTTAGGGTACGATCCAAAGCCATTTGGGATTTTGGATCAAATCTTTCTGTTTTAAAAACTGGCAGCAAGGCTGGGGACTCTGTGCTGAGCAACCGTGGCTTCAGGTCACTCATGTATTTGTTCTTAGGAAGTCCTAGTCCATGTAGCTGTGACAGCAATAACTTCAGGCATGTTGGCTTTCTCAAGAATGCAGGCAGAAGTTTTTAAACAAAACATTTTCTCTTTTCCTTCTTTTTCTTAACAAATGGTGTGTTCGGGGGGGGGGGGGGGGGGAGAAAAAA
>VXBL01001841.1:1626549-1707837 GCA_013400195.1 Aramus guarauna
GGGGGGGGGGGGAGAAAAAAAATTAGCATTGGCATTACAGCCAGGCCAACGTGGCTGCTTTAGAAGGATGAAGAAAATAAGGAGCAAGAGCCAGGAGCCTCAGGGCTCTGAGACTTCTGAAAGCTCCCTCTGAGCTTGTTGTTCCCTTGTCTTCCTCCAGGTGCTTCTTTGTCGCAGTCCTCATTTCTTCTGAACTCCTTACACTCTTGCTTATTAGGAAATAGTTCTTGCTTCTGTTATTTAAAAATATGGCCAGTGACCTTTCTCGGGCTTTTCTAGGTACTTCCCAAAGAGGAAAAGTCTCATTGCTGTTGTGTGAGAAGCCAAAACCCAGAGCTCAGATTAGCTGCCTCTGGGGCAGCCTGTGTGTCCTCGTCACTGTGAAGTGGGAGTGGGCACACTTAGTAGCAGTGTGCTGTGAGGTTGGCCATGGTTTTGAAACATCTCTGAGAGCATCCTGGCTACTGTAAGGCAGCAGGAGTCATCTGTGGTGCCATTGCCCCTTGTCCCCCCAGATCCAAGCAGCTGTTACTATTTGTGTTGCATCTTCAGGATAGACAGAAGAGAGCCTTTCTTAATTACATTTAATCAACGTAAGAAAAACCAAAGTAGGCAGGATACCCTCTGGCTTGGCTGAGGAATTCTGCATCTAGGCTCTCTGCTGCAGTTCTCCTGCCCCTTTCTACATATATATCTCAATTATGATATGAAGTATTTTCCCCTTCTCCGCTGACTTTTGTACAGATTGCCGATGGTAGCAGTTTTTTCAGTACTTTGGAAAAATATCTTTCCTCCTTTTCCTTCCCATCCCTATCTTTTTTTTTATTCTAACAACTAGCTTAACAAAGACCTCCAGATCTGAAGGAGTACTGAAGGAAGCCAGTTATATATTTTTTTTTATTGTGTAGTAAGGCTGCTTAGTTTTCTTCCCTTTTCCATTAGCTGAAGCCCCAAAATAGACCAAATAAAATAATTAAATAAATCTTAAATCAAATCATGTATGTATCACAGGTAGATATTTGGCATAGGCTATCCACATCAAACAAAGATAACGAATCAGAATAAAGAGAAGAAAGTAATTGCTTTCATTTGTCTGTGCTATTCATATGAATGTCACAGATTAATACATTTTACAGGATTTGGAAGGCTTTCAAAAACCAATATTGCAGCGGGATCATCCCTATAGCAGTATCTCAAAACAGCTGTTACTAGAGAGTGGATGAATAATGTGAAGCATGTTTTCTAATTAGCTTCAAGTTTATCTCTATTCTACCTAACCACCTCTGATACTCCATCTCAGCATTAAATGCTTCCTGAGATTGGTAAGGGCAGAAGAACTGAACAATTGCTTATCTACTGAATATGTTTTGGACTTACACTCTTCTTCTCTCCTATATTTATAGTAACTCTTTTCATATAATTAGCAGATCTGTTTCATTTTAGGAGTAGATTTTCATATTCCGTTGCCTAAAGCTCTTGCAGGGGAATACGAAAATTCTTTCCTAAAACTGATGTGTGCTCAGGCAATGCAAGGACTTGAATGTTCATCTATCCTTTTGCATTCTCAGCTCCCAAGCAAGCACAGATACTATTTTTACATGTAAAAATGAGTCTGGTGTATTAAAACAATACAGACATATTAAAGCTAAGCACCAAAACCTAAATTTTTCTCAAAAGACATTGTTGCCAACCATACGGACATCATTGAAAATTGACCAGTAATGCTATGTGACAGCCCTTTCCACTTTCTACAAACTGATCATGAAGTAGAAATCCATTTATAGAACTGCTGCAGTACGCATAAAAGACCAAGACCTGTGAAGTGGATTTTGCGTACAGCAAGATGAGGCATGCAGCTGACAGAAGAAATATGTATGGCACTTGCAAAAAATTGCAGGTTCCCCGTGCTTTGGATTGCCATGCTGGCTATTCACAATGAATAAGGACTTCTGCAACTTTTGGCCAAAATGTTTCTGCCATTAATAAGACAGAAACATTGTATGCCACTTCACCATGCAATTTAGAGAGCAATGCAAGGCATTTTAGATGTAATTACTTTTTAGTGCATGTTTAAATTCACGATTGTGAAGCTATTAATATCCATGATATTAATAAATGCATAGATATATTCTAGCATATTAAACCAAGAATAGATTTATTTTTTTTGGAAAAGCAGATTCCATTTTGAAAATTCAAACCTCTTTTTTTAGCTTCAGAAAACTTAATTTGGTTTTAAGCCTTTTCTAAATTGAAACATATATTGAAGATTTTACTGAAAAGTGTGTTACTAATATAGAAACTAGGATGGTTCTTTTGCTATGAAACCGAATGTGGGAAAGTCAGCATTTATTCTTGTAGGTTTTCTTTTTCTGACCAAAGCCATTCTTCTTATGTTTTCCTAATTTTTTAAACTGTCTTGAATGGCAGTTTTAACATTGACAGAGTGAATGGGGCATCTCTAAGTGACACCAATGTACCTTCATAATGAAATTGCTCGGAGAGCAAAGAGTTGGAAATGGATTTGAAGAGTTTGTAATCTAAACTGAGGGCAGAGGATGCTGGGAGTGTGTTATTTGTGGTGGTTTGGCGGTTTTATATGTGTGACTGAAGCTCTACTGCCTTGACTTATACTGGCTCACAGTCTGATTCGGTACATTTGAAGATTTACTTCTGATAAAGTAAATCCTCAGTCAAGCTCTCCTATCTTTGCAGTGTCCAGCGAGTAGGGAAGAAATGATTATTTCCCCCCTGCTGCCTCTTTATATTCTAGAATTTGGGCTTTTGCTAAATATATAGTGGTCAGCATATCTGACCCTGTATTTGTTATCCTCTTTCCTTCCTTACACTTTCTTGGGTTCCCTCTAGTCTTTTGTGCTAGTCCCCTGGGTCTGCTAATCATAGTGTTGCTTTCCCTCAGTGTTCCCAGTCAGAATTTCCTGCCTTCCTCCTGCTTTGAGAAAGTGCTGCAGCAAAAGCTGTCCCTGCTGCTTAATACAAGGTTCAGTAGTTCTGCGATTTCACCTGGCTTTCAACACCTAGTTAAGTCTGCTAAACATTTCAGAACATGTAATGTAAAACTGGTGCTGGCAATATCTAAATGCCTTTCTAATTAGGAGCCAGGTGTGATATTGGACAGTCTAGGTGACAACAGAGAATGAGTTTGAAAGTAAATATGTAACCTTCAAATATTAGAAGATGTCTTGTATTCTACAGGAATATTAAGAATTCAAGCTAGCACTAATAGCTTTCATCTTAACTGGCAGGTGTAATTCTTACTGTTCGGAATATATTTTTAAGTCCTTACATGGATGTTATTGGTAGTATACTTAGAGGTAGGTTGACATTTTGAAAAGTTAGTGACGTCAAGCCATTTTGGCAGGCTGAGGACACAAATTCAATGACTTGTTTTGTCTCCAGAATGACAGCAATGGCATTGGTCATGAACCTCCCTAGAACAATGGCACTGAGTTCTTTAAACAAGGAAACAAACTTGAAGTCATCCATCCCTTCCCTTTCTTCCCATGAATTATTTGGATACTCAAGGGAGAAACTGAGGCACAGGGAAAGTATCATTTCCAGAAGTTGTTTTTTAAATATCAGAAGTCTAACGACAGCAGTAAATGAACTGAAATGAATGTGGTCCATTTATTTAGAATTGCTGAAGTGTATGATTAAGTGGAAGTAAAAACAGATTTTCTGATTCTTGGCCTTGTGACTTAATAGCAAGATCTTGTTTGCTTGAAGTACATAGAGATTTATTTATACTTATGTCTGCACGTCTGCTTCTATGTACCTTAGAAACAAAGATCTATTCCAAATGCAACCACATCTAGAATATGAACCTGTGCTGCTGCGTTGAGGTCATCCTGGGTCTGAAAAATGTTTATAGGATGCCCAAATCACTGTGGCTTTCTTAAAAAAGCTCTCCATCCATTCCCATACATGAAATTTTACATAGAATACAACCCAGTCTGTCACTGTACTGTCCTGTTCAAAGGTACTCTTAGAGCTGTGACTGACTGCTGTATACCTTTGAGTCTCCTTGAGTACTGTCTTGAATATCTTGTTACTTTTTTGTGTGTATATGTGTGTGAACATCTCTTAAAAAAAACCCACCAACACTGATTAGGTAATTGTTGTAAATTACCTTAGCTTAGGGCCCAAGAAGCAATACATAATGTCCTCCTCCATGCTACCATCCTTCTCACTTCAAGATCCTTCTCCCCACAAAAGCCTTTAATGAAATAAGTACACAGAGTCAGTCAAAGTGCTGGGTCAAAATGATGTAAAGTTTTTCTCATAGCTCTGCAACAAACTTCTTTCTGGCAGCGTCTTGATCTTTTTCAGTACTTATTGGTAAAACATGATGCATGCTACTTGTGTTTTTCTTACCTTTTGACAGCCCTAACCAGACTTTAAACTCTAGATAGAGTCCATGTTTCACTATGTCTTGCTATGCTTATAACTGCATCTACCATCCGTCTGAAGAACGCATTGTCAATAATAAACGCAGAAGCTGATGGTATTGCCATTGCGATAGAATGTTCGGCCACGCTGGCGGAGGGATAGGTTCATGTTATAAGCAAGGTTGATGGCGAAGGAGGAAGAAGCAGGCAAAGAGCTAGGGAAAGGCTCTGCTACCTGTAGATGGAAGTGAATTACATACTGAGAAGTTGTTTACATCTGAAGCTTTCCGTTACACTTTTGTGATATGTTATCAGCCCTCAAAAATACAGTCCAGACCTTTCTACCTTTCAATGCTTTGGGCTTTTAGGACAGATGCTCTTGCAAATTAAAACCAGTTGAAGAGAAAAGCTTAGGTCTGCTCTTGGCAACAAGATTTCGGAAAGAACTCAAGCACTCCTTCTAGCAAAAAGGGAACTATAGCCAAGACTTGCAACTGTGCTGTCATCAGTTTTTATATCCAGACAGTTTCTATGATACTCACTGTTCCTTCCCATTCACCATAGGGGGAATGGATAATAATCAATATGTGTTAGTGTTTGCGGGTATTTTAAGGCCTTTTATTTGCATATTTAGTGACTAGGAAAGAAGGCTACTGTAATAAACATCACCATAAAACTGCCCATGTTTCTTGGACTGCTTCTAGGAGTTCTGTGTTCAAAAAAAAAACAAAACAAAACGATAGCACAATATGGGTCTGACTATGACCTGTGATTTTTCCATCAATGTAATACTTTTATGAAATTATATGTCCATGAGAAGTAGATCCAACAGATAAGTAACAAACATGGTGGTGTTCCCTTGAAGAACAACTACAGTGGTCTTTAGTGTAGGCTTTGTGTATTCTTGCCTCCTTCCTGTCCTTTCCCTTTTCTATTGTGCTTGTGATCTCAGTATGAACTACGCCCTACCATGGCTCTATATCATATTGTTTTGAATAGAATTGTTTTCTTCAGGTGAGGCAAACAGCTACATTTTTTTGCTGAATATCTGCAGACTGAAGTAAAGACAGAAGAATAGTTTCCTGCATGTGACAAATTAAACTAGTTCCACTTTCTACACCAATCACAAGATTCTTGGAAAATTTCCATGTATTATCCTGATTGTTTGCATAAAGGTATAGATATGTGTAAAACAGCGGAGAACATGGAAAGTGGAGGATAAGACAAAGAATAAAACTCCACAAAAGTTAAAACAGAGTGGGAGAGGATAAGGTGAGGATACAGAAGAACAAAAATTAAAATACATAGCACAGTTATTGAAATAGCAGTAGAAACCTTTAGAGTTGTACGTCTTTTGCAGGTATAATCATCTTCATATAGATATGAGCTGGCAAGGTACAAAATTATTGTAAATTATTCTAAAATGTGATTATCTTGACAGACTGATTATATTTGATGGTGTTGATTATGGCTGTTAAAATAATTTTTCTCTGATGAAAAAATATATTCTCATAGTTTAATTGCAAGTATCCAAAACATAGATTTAACAAATTGTATATGGCTTCTGCTTAAAGGTTCTCTTTTAAATGTGTGTGTGGTGGTGGTGGTGGGGAACAGATACAGGATGTGATTATTTTTTATAGGGTGCTTTGAAGGAACTCTTTTCTCTGTAATAGTGTAGGATACATATCATTCAGAGCAAACATTCTGCCATCATTTTGAATTAAATGCTTAGGTAGTTCAGGTGAGCCTTTTAAGTTATTTTACCAGGGAAAAAAAAAAAAAAGAAATGTTATGTTGTGCAATGCTGCATCTGAAAAGTGATTAAAGGAATAGCTCATCTCTCATATGAGGAAAGGCTGAGACAGCTGGGACCATTTAGCCTGGAGAAGAGAAAGCTTGGAGGGGACCTTAATAATGTATATGAATACCTGAAGAGAGGATGCAAAGAAGATGGAGTCAGGCTCTTTTCAGTGGTGCACAGTGGCAGGACCGGAGGCAATGGGCACGCACTGAAACATAGGAGAGGTTTCCTCTGTACATCAGGAATCACTTTTTTTACTGTGAGGGTGCCAGAGCAGTGGATCAGGTTGCTGATAGAGGTTGTGGAGTCTCCTGCTTTGGAAATATTCAAAAGCCATCTGGATATGTTCCTGGGGAACTGGGTCTAGGTGGCCTTGCTTTGAGCAGAGGAGGTTGGGCCAGATGACCTCCAGAGGTCCCTTTCAACCTCAGCCACTCTGTGATTCTGTGATTTGTGTAATCTGGTATCAGTATCTAGATGTAATCCCTGCCCTCAGAAAGTTTCAGTTAAAGAATTTAGATGATGATTGGGAAGGAAAGAGAGAATGACCTAGAGATGGTTAAAGATAATGCTAAGATTAGAGCTGAGATTTCCTTTAAAAATTAAAGAAAGGTATATTTTAAATCACTTCTCTGCATTCAAATCTTGACAATTCTTATTTGTGGCCTTTTTCAAGCATTGCTACATATGCTATTCCACTGATAAATTTGGTGGCCTTCTACAATGGGGTTACAACATTGGTGGATAAGGGAAGAGTGACTGACATTGTCTACCTGGAGTTGTGCAAAGCATTTGATACTATCCCACACAACATCCTTGTCTCTAAGATGGAGAAACATGGATTTGATGGGTGGACCACTTGGTGGATAAGGAGTTGGCTGGATGGTTGCACTCAGAGTTGTAGTCAATGGCTCGATGTCTAGGTGGAGACCAGTGATGAGGGGTGTCCCTCAGGGGTCTATATTTGGGCATTATTTAATATCGTTGGCGACATGGACGGTAGGATTGAGTGCACCCTCAGCAAGTTTGCCAATGACGCCAAGCTGTGTGGTGCAGTTGGCACACTGGAGGGAAGGGATGCCATACAGAGGAACCTTGATAGGCTGGAGAGGGGGGCCCATGCAAACCTCATGAAGTTCAACAAGGCCAAGTGCAAGGTGTCCTGCACATAGGGCAATCCGAAACATGGATACAGGCTGGGCACTGAGTGGATTGAGAACAGCCCTGAGAAGGACTTGGGGGTACTGGTGGATGGAAAAACTGGGCATAAGCCAGCATTATGCGCTCACAGCCCAGAAAGCCAACTGTATCCTGGGCTGCATCAAAAGAAGTGTAACCAGCAGGTTGAGGGAGGTGATTCTGCCCCTCTACTCCACTCTGGTGACACCCCACCTGGAGTACTGTATCGAGCTCTGGAGTCCTCGGTACAAGAAAGACATGGACCTATTGGAGTGGGACCAGAGGAGGGCCATGAAGATGATCAGGAGGATGGAACACCTCTCCTATGAGAACAGGCTGAGAGAGTTGGAGTTGTTCAGCCTGGAGAAGAGAAGGCTCTAGCAAGCCCTTATGTAGCAGCCTTCCAGTACTTAAAGGGGGCCTACAGGAAAGATGGGGAGGGACTTGTTATCAGGGAGTGTAGTGACAGGACAAGGGGCTTTTATACTGAAGGAGGGTAGATTTAACTTAGATATTAGGAAGAAATTTTTTACTGTGAGGGTGGTGAGGCCCTGGAACAGGTTGCCCAGAGAAGTTGTGGATGCCCCATCCCTGGAAGTGTTCACAGCCAAGCTGGATGGGGCTGTGAGCACCCTGGTCTAGTGGAGGGTGTCCCTGCCCATGGCAGGAGGGTTGGAACTAGGTGGTCTTGAAGATCCCTTCCAACCCAAACCATTCTATGATTCTGACTCCTGAAGTGCAAGTTTGGTCAGAGAGACCAAATTAAATCTTTATTATGAAGCATTCAATATAATTTTTTAACCAAGATAAAATATTAATTGTAAAACTTAATGCACATGGGGAATTATCAGCTAAGGATCCATTAATGAGTATCCTGTATCAGGTCTGGAGCTTCGCCATGCCTGGGACTATGTTTATAAAAGCACTGAACTTATTTTTTTTAATGTAAAAACACATAGGGCTCTATTTGGAGATATCTAGAATCAAAATCCTTAAATCAATCCTAACTACAGCAGTTATTTGTCCCAGAAAAAATATACAGTAGAGTTCAGTTGTCATTCACAGAAGAAAATTTCACACAAATCACTGCAATTTTCCTGTGTGAACCAAGAGCTTAAGTTTTATCAAGGTAATCCTTGATGGAAGCTACTACCTTCTAACTTTGTCTCCCGGGCTTATTAGTTTCTAACACTGAATGTACATTTTTTATTTGACAGCTTCTCTTTTTATGTGAAGCTGTGTGTGATTGTATCCAAGATTAAAGAAGCATCTGAGGTTTGTCATGGGACTGGGATTTGTGTTGCCTATGTCTTGAGCTCTTTGCATGCAAGCAAATGATTTTTTTTTTCAAAGAATTTGAAATCAATGCTATTTTGCAGTGGTATACAATGCATTCATTCAGAGTGAGCTGTGGATCTGTCATTTTGAAAGGCTGGTTGCCTTCTAAACCACTTGTATAAAATGAAAGATTCTTTCATTATATTTAGGTGTTCCTTAGTGCTGGAAATTGTTGGCTGTTCATTCAGTGGCACTTTCTTCTAAAATTTGTACTCTATATATTGCCTCAGTGGCCCCCTTTGGAAGCGTAATCCGAGACAAAGTTCTCACTCAAATTTCACAGTGGGGGAACTGTTGGGAAGGGGAGAGGGAAGAGAAGGATGTCACAACTGAGTGTCTAAAATCTAGTACCAAGCCTCAAGAAGCTAGTAGCATTTCCAGCTGTGGTGACTCTGACCAGTTACTGGAGTCAGCATTTGTGCCTAGCACCTGTGCAAGTCACCCATGTTACAGATGTGGTCTATAGGTCTGACTGTCCCTTGGCTTTCAAAGTCTTTTTCTTTTGATGCGAGGAGGTAAATGAGAAAAGAAAGGCAAGTGAAAAAGGCAGGGCAAATGATGACTTAAAAGAAATGAAAGTTGGGACAGGTATTTCTTTGGGAAGAAAAACAAATGGCCTATGGACTAAAGAATGGAAATAGAAAATAATTTTGTAGATTATACATGACAATGTTGACAGGAGGTGGGAGAGAGGAGACAATTTCTGAGTGTTTCTGTAATTCTTCATTCATTAATGTTTCCCCCTGTGATTTTTGAAAGTCTGGAGTATTTTGTACATGTATATCCAGTTTTAAAATATGTGCCCAGGTGACTTAGGAATCTAAGGGCAATTTCAAGAAGACTTAGACTATTGTTCTCTGAATGTCTGTGGGATTAAAGGTCTGTCACTTTTTGGTAATTGGACTCTTCCATTATTTCAGTGTTTCTAGAAAAATTCTAAATTTTTACAGACCTATTTACTTTTCTGTTTATCAAATTTCTCCACAAATTTCTTTAAGAAAATTAAATAAAGGTTTTCTCCAAACATGGTTGGAATTTTCTAGGACCTGGAAATGACTAGATTATGTAGAAGCTATGTTTTATTTGGATGAATCTGTTTTGATTCAGAAATGATCCTGGGCAGCACACACCGAGTGGATTTCTATACTTGCAGTTACTGTCTTGGCAATTAGCTCTATTTAGACTTCTGGGATATGACAGCATAATGAAGAAGTACCTCAGTGATTTCTTTAACTATTTCTTTCCCTTTCCTGCATAGCGTTCTAATTCTTAAGTGATACATCTAGCTTGATGAACTCCTTTGATCCATAACTTAGTAACTTAGGACATTTAGAGGTTTATCTAACTCCATGAGCTTAATAGATCTGTATTTTCTTAGAGGCTTGTGTTGTCCTTTTTCCTTTTATGTGAGTTTTTATGTGCTGTATTTGGTGCATGTAATAGCACTTCCAATGGCCAATGCATTTTCATTAACTTTGTAACCAAAATTTTAAAGAAGGTCTGTTTGACAGACAAAATGTATGACAAGTTTCACTTTTTTCTTAAGCTGCTGAAGGAGCAGAGGGCTGGAGGTTCTATAGTTACCATCAATGTTTTCCAGTTGTTGCTGTCTAGAGAGCTGATTGTATAACTGTGTTTGTTAGGAAGTGCTGATGATCCATGACTTTACCCGGAATCAGTAGGAGCAAAAAATGTGTGGCAGTTCTGCTACTCAAACTCAGGTACCTTAAATATATGTCCATTTGAAAATGTCAAAGTTTCATTTACAGTATCTTTTGCTTAGCTGTTAAAATATGTGAGATGAGAGGGTGAAGGGCACCAGAAATACCTGTTTAGATCCATGTTAATTTGCATAGTGTCAGTTTACCGAGGAGGATTGATATAATAGTCTCATTTTTTTAATAATTAAGGTGTTCTCAGCGAGGGTTGCAGACTACAAGGGAAATTGTCCAAGCTTCTAAACAATTAGGACTTCCATGGTCAGCCTACTCCCTCCCACAAATTCAACAGACCTAAAGATGAATACTAATTAGAAGAAAGTATGTGCCAGACACTCAGCTGATGGAAAAGGAAATAATTCTGTTCCCTGCAGTGCTGCCAGGTTCACTTACACCAGATGAGAGTCTGACCAAATGTCCTGGAAGACAGTGCAATGCATATAGAAGATCGGTATAGGAGAGCCTAGACCTTGGGATCATAAGCGAATACTAAATCTGGCAGGAAAGCTGCCTTCAGAACTTAATCAGAAATGGCTTTATCACCATAATTAGATATCTGAACCATCCAGGACACATCACTATGTGCAATAAATGACTGTAATCAGTGGTAGTAGGCAAGGGAGAGGTAATTAGTGGTGCTGAGTATATGGTTAAATAGCTCTTTCTTTTTTCCTCTGCCTATTGGTTCAAGTTAATATTATATGTGTATCTTCTAAGATCAAATTACCTGAACTAATAGGTAACATTTTCCCAATGAGCATTCATGAGCAGACTGTTGTTCTAAGGCAGACCTGAGACCGTCAAATATTTGCTAATAGAAAAGTTAATTTTGGAATCAAGTGTAGGTGTTTGTAACATCTGTGCGTTCCCCCGACTAATGTCTTGTTGTCAGCTGATTCTCCATAGACTTTGCCAATCATATTTGTACCCTATGAGCAGACATACCCCAGCAGAAAACAGAACTTGGCTGCCTATTTCATAATTTCTCTTTCATTGTATCTGTAGCTTTGTATCTGTAGATCATGCTGGTCCTCTTTCTGTACTGAGATTTGCGAGCTTGAGTTCAGAAGTCCATTTGGAAATAGTTGACATACAGTATTAAGGACAATTACAGGCAACTGACACTTAAAGTCTAGATCAGTATTATGTCCTTGTGTTTCTGATTATAAAGTGGTTATTTCCATACCTTTCACTAGATATTTTATGTGAGGGATGGAATGAAAGATGGTCAGCTCTGGACACTGCTATGTGGACTCTAATTCTTTGGGTTTATGTATCTGCCGTTTGTTTCTGCAGTTAAGTAGAGTTGCCATTTAACTATTGTACCTTTGAACAGTGACATCTACTTCCTTTCTAGTAGGTTCCCTTCCAGTAGATCAGTCAATAATTTAATGGAAAATTTTGCTGCATTTCAGTGGACAAATCAGTGCTGCATAGGATCTATAAAGAGCAGCCTATTTCTTGTGCGTTTCCTCTGGGCTTTGTGTGTGTAACTTACTGACATCTGCAAGATCACTTCTTCTCTTCTGCAGCACATACTGTTGTTAATCCTGGAGACAGAAGTGGTTTGGGCTGTACAGTACTTTGGTGGAATGGCATTAGGAAATGGCTTTAAATCAAGGAGTTAAAGCTTCATTCTTATTCCTCTCCTTTGCCTTTTCAAGCCTCTCCTCCAGTGCTTTCAGACGTTTGGAGACGTAACAGTCCCTGAGGGTCTACGTCATCTGCATTCTCTCAATCTTATCTGCACCCATTTTAGGGAGGGACAAGGCGTTCAGCCATCTGTGGGGCTGTGGGAGAGCTCCCCTTTCCTATGCTGTGTGCAGTGACACCCTTGCCAGGAGGCAGGAGCTGGGGACCTATTTCCTTCTTGCCTACTTGCAGAAACTGCAGTCACTGCTGAATTATGAGTTGAATGGTTCCCAGGGAAGAAATTTTGAGTCCCAGATGGGACTTTACTGTCTAATGGTGAAATTTGGTGTCTGTCTAGACTATTAAGTTTGTTAATAGCCAGCTTTTCTATTAAATCACTGCTTTACATAGCCTGAAAGCTATAGTACTGGAAGTGTCACAATCTTGAGCAGCTTTACAATTGCAAGATAACTGTGCTGTCCAGCCAGTGCGTATGTTTGCACCTATCACCTGCCCTAGAATGCATATGGGCATATGCTCTCCATGGTCACTGAACAACTGGTATTATAAATAAACTAATCTGTAGATATCATGATCATATATTTCTTCTAGTGCTGTTTTAAGGGAACACTGTGTTTACGAAAGTAAAAGAAAAAAATTCTTAAGAATTTTCTTAAGTCATCTGTTTTTTACACAATTTTTAAGAATAGTAAATCTAGTATAGATTCAGGTTTGGTGAGTTTACTCAAAAGACTGTACAATTAAGCATTGGTCAGGGATTAGAAGGAAAGCCTGGCCTGAGCTCTTTGAGGGGTTGCAGGCTTTGATTCATGTGCTTTCTACTGAAAATAACGCGAAGTGATTATATTCCTTGCAGTGCTTTGAAAAATCTTGCCTTGAAACTCTGCCCCAGAGTGATATAAAAGCTTTCAGACAGCAGAGAGCCTGAATTCACTATCCATATGCCACTGAATTATTGAAGAGTGTGGAAAATTGTTTGCCTGGGTATAGTGGCAATCCACAGTCAATAGGGAATTTGGAAACAGGTGATAAGACTTCAAAAGAAGGCTTTGATGTAGAAAAATCAGTTGTGTTTCTTTGCTTTTCTTACTGTTGGTGTTGAAAGCACTCCACACATACACACTCCTATATTTTCGGACAATGCAGAAAAGACATAAGCTTATTTGGGGTGTAAATTTGGCCTGCTGAAAGTTGCCGGTGTTGCAGAAGGGGTGACTTGGGGGAGTCTGTTTAATTCTTCACTGGTCTGATCTGATGGGTCATCTCTGTTCTGCTCCACTTTTTGTCATTGTGTGTCAGATTACAAATGTAATGACTGCTGGTAATGATCACCTCTAGCTGGTATTTGTGCAGAGCATATCACAAAGGGTTGCCAACCTTGCTTTTGGGGCCTGTAGCCATTTCTATGCTGAAAATAATAGACTTGACATTTCTCTTGTTCTGGGTAGTTGCATTTCTGCATTTAGAAAAGACTCCAGTTGTCTTTTTTTTTTAATGAGCTTTGCTTCATAACTGCTGATAACGGTACCCTGCGTGTATGAGTATTTTAGATTGAGGAACACACTAAACTGTAAAACCTTTCTGTGCAGAAAGGTGCCTAACTTTATAGTGTCTGCTTTCTAAAAAATGGCTTTAATTTAATGTACAAGTCATTTTCAGGCAGGTCTATGAGATGTGTAGACCCTAATGCTTCTGTGAAGGGCATGCGGAGAGGACTCTAGACTTTCTTGGTGGGATTCGATCCAAATCTTAATTAAATTATGAATTACACTAAAACTTTGAAATATTTACTGTGAAATAAAAATAAGAATGCAGTGACAATCTATCTTTTTATTCTCTCAATCTTCAGAACTTCTAAAAAAAGGCAGTAA
This sequence comes from Aramus guarauna, assembly GCA_013400195.1. Classification (NCBI taxonomy): domain Eukaryota; kingdom Metazoa; phylum Chordata; class Aves; order Gruiformes; family Aramidae; genus Aramus; species Aramus guarauna. The sequence continues at coordinate 1,640,519 of VXBL01001841.1, forward strand.
CACTTTAAAAATGTTTGCACTTGCATATATTCTGTAGAATGAACTCCAGGATGTTCACGCTATCATGCCATTAGAGGAAATAATACAGCAGTAATTCATGTTTTGACATGGATTGACTAGGCCATAGGTTTATACAATCTCTTTTCCAAATACATTCATACAGTCTTGTGGTCTTGAGAGGATAAAAGAAATTTTCTGAATGGAAGAGAGACTGCTGCCAGTGCCCTTTTAAAACACTGAACAGAGTGACCTCAAAAAAAGTTGAGAATCTGCTGAGGAAAGCCCATTTTCAAGGAAATAGAGGCCTCCACGGTTTACTTAATCATTAGAACTCTTCTTTTTTCATTAGAATCATTAGAACTCCTGAGATACTAGAAATTTACTTTTTACATAACGTGAATGTTCTAAAATGTAGTTTACTTTCATATGGCTTTTCTATGACTTTTTTTATACAGCTCTGCTTTTGCTGTAGGGATTATTTTATCCAGATTTCAAACTTGCATGTCAGCAAAGTGGGGCTGCGTTTACTCTCTGTAAAATATACTTATTTAAATGGTAGTGAAAGAGTCTGAAAGCTTTTTAAAAGTCCACACACTTACTAGTTCTAGCAGTACAATATTTAAAGCAAAACCAGACATTACTGCAGAGTGATGAATTCTGAAAATGCAAGTCTTAGATTTGTAAGCCCAAAGTTAAGAAATGGAGTGAAACTTTGATTTCCTTCTCCCCACCCAAAGCTCTTGAATCCAGCAGTTCCCATAGAAGCCTCTTAAAAATGTTTCCACTCATTCACTGGGTGCTGAACACTTCAGAAAATCAGGTCAGTTCTTTAGGTTTCCAAATACAGATTTAGGATCCTAAATATAAGCATGTTATTCAAAAAGAAATTGGCTTCTCTTTATATAGATTGTGTAGCTACAATCAGATCCATTTGACTTGTTCTATTTCCAGCTCTTATGGAGATCAACAATGATTGTATTTAATTCCTGCTTTATGTATAAAATTTTCCTTCCTTGCAGGTGAGTAGGTGTGATGCTGTAAGTCCCTCTGGTTACTTGCCTTTCCTTATAAATATAATAGGCTATTTTTCTTCACTCCCAGCAATCTGGGAAGAGCACTTGAATATTCTCAGTTCTGCTTATGTGCAGAAATCTGTACCTTCCTTCCAGATTAAACCTTATCAATGTCCTTTCTCTAGGTTTAATCTTTCTGTGATGCCCTAACGGGGAGTATACATTTCTTACCCTTCCATTCAAGCTACCTTAACTAAACAAAGTTTAACAGCAGGGTTGGCAGCCCCTTTCCACCACTCCGAAACCAGCTCTCTGCTTTATCTCTATCCCAGCTCAAGCCCCAGGCATCCACTTGGGCTGACTCTGAGCCCAGGAACCCCAGAGATGGTCTGGAGGAAAAACTTCTCCAGAGACAATATTTTTGGTATCCTACCTGCTCCATGGCCAGCCCCTTTCCAGCTCCACTCCTACTGCAGCCCTTGGCTTTGTGTCTCTGATTCACCTCTGAGAGGAAAAATGCAATTCCCATAAGGTGTTATATACCACCAGCGGTTTATTTTAATTCTTGAAGTAACTCTATTTACTCTTGGGTGAGGTCCCCAGGGAGAGCTTTGTCCTAAATAGACAAAATGACTGTGAATAGCACAGTAGGCTTTGAAAGAACGTGCGGAGAATATGTAGTTAATAGTATACTTAATCTCTAGCCCTTACTATTAAAGCAGTGTTTTTCTCCTGAATTGCTTCCACATCACTGAATTTTTCTTTTATGTAGGAGGGCTAAAACAGAGACTAATAAGAATGCCTGTCTTTTCTGTACTGCCTTTCATCCTAAAGCCTCTATCTGCAAGAATTCTTTTGCCATAAATCAGAGCATCTCTAAACCTACTCTGGTTTTATCTCAACTGAGAGTCCTACCCTGATAAATATAAAACCCATATACAACATAGCTGTATAAAATACATATGCAAGTGAGTTTTCTGACTTCTGGAATCAAATGGAGCGAACATGGCATGTTTAGCTACTGTAATTAAGGACTGATAATTAAGTACACTCCCCACCTGAACAAATCTGCTGGAAGAGCTGAGTTGAGCAGGGTAGGGTTACAGTTACCCTCTAGGACTCTGGCGTGAACGCAGACACTGTGCTCTAAGCCTTTGAAAGCGTGCAAGTCGAATAGCTGGGTGCTAATGGCCATCTGGGAATTCAGTTGGCAAAAAGGAGTAGTGTGCTGGCACAGAGCTATTTGAGCTGTTTACTGCACTAGCTGTCCCACTGCTTTTCTGTGTAGAGGAGAGCGAGGGTGCATGCAATGATAATCCTCTGTCACTATAGACAGCAGCATGCTGGAGATCTCATTTCATGCTGCAGAAACTTCTCCTGAGAGCCATCAGCCCTCAAAATCAGAGGCACACAAGTCCCTCTTCCCTGTGACTGCAGGAGGGCCAATACAGCTGCACTGAGAAAGCTACCAGGAGGTCTTCATCAATGGCAAATGACTGCTTCCTCCCTCAGCAGTTCCAAAACAGAGCACCTTGTAGAGAGGCAAGCTCCAAACTGAATGAACTGGAGCTCAAGGCTGGGTGTGAAGTTGAGTCTCTGGAAGACAGAGTATACTGGCAAAGCAATGCAGTGAAATCTATCACTGTGCCAAACTTCTGATAATTAAAATTTCATTGTAATGTACCACTGATTCCATCTCTTAATCTTCCAAATAGGAAGTGTCTCAAAAAAATTGAATTTTTCCCCTTGCTGTCTGTTGCATAAGTGGGTCTGGAAGATTTATAACAAAATTAATCATTTTCAAATTGTTGAACCCACTGACTGCAAGTCAGCAGCTTCTCTTTAACTGTTTTATAGAGACATATGCCTCTTGGGATCACTTAGCAAGGAAATACTTTTTTTTTTTCCAAGTTTGCTCGAGGCCAATTTATCCCAAGCATTGAGTCTATCCAGCTGTAACTGCAAAAGGAACTGATTTCCTCACTGCCAACTTAGACTACTTCAACCAGTGCGTGTAGAGAAGAAGGGATCAGCATTTACCAAAAGCTAGGAGTCCATTTCGTCAATTATGCTTGCATGCCTGTCTCTGTTTTCATAAGACAACTTTTGGCTTTCCGTTAGTGAGAGGAAAAGAAGAGCTGGAATCAATGAGTCAGCTCCTTAATCACTATAAATTGCCATAGCTTCCTAGTTTTTTCTCTTTGAATTTTCAGCTGGCTGTGCTGTATCGACCTCAGCCCTAGATATCTTAAATGTCAGTTATGGAAGTGATTTGTGAAGCTTTAAGCTTGTATCTCAATCCCTATTTGCTCTGCCCCAGGAATGGCAAGGGAGGCTTGGTTTCTAAGGGGAATGTTTATGTTTCATTTCAGTTAGCTTAAAAACAAAGCTGGTTTCTTGAAGTGGGGGAATATGCAACATAAAAGTGAAATTACATTTGTCATGTCTTTCTTGAAAAGAGAATGCATTTGTCTGTTGACTCACACTATTCCTACTAATGGAGGAATAAAAATAGTATTTTTGGTAGGGAGAATATGGATTAGCAGTCTTCGAAGTAGGGATTTGCTGTTGCTTAGGACTGTCAGTTGAGAGCTGACACTTTCTTTTCATTTCCAGCTCCTGAGGTACAGTATGGGAGAGAGGAAGAAAGGTCTGGCTGCCTACATCTGAGCCCTGGAGACAGCCCCGGGAAGTGGAAGGCAGAGCTTGACAGAGACCCTTGCTTCCTGTATCCCTGTGCACAAAGTCTAGTTGGCAGGAGCTCTGCAGTGGCAGTGGTGGAGGTTTTGTGTCTGTCCTTCCAGACTAGGTGGCAACACACAGGAATTTTCCATTGAAATAGATTTCAGTTAATTAAATTTGCATGTTCTGGAAAATCTGATTTTTGAAAATATTTTAATCTTCTTTCAGAGAAACAGCAATTGAAGTATAGCACTTCTGATCTGTTCAAAATTAATTAGACTTTATATGGTAGAAGTTCAGTGCTTAGTGGGAATTTTACTGGTACTTCCTTTGACTCTCGCTTTTACAGTCTACTTGAAGAGCTCACATTGTCTCCCACGATAGGCAACAGTCCCTCTTTAACTAAGCTGTTCCATGAGTTAATGTAATCTAAGACTCTGTCTTAGTCTGGGGCAGAGAAATATTGCTGTGTTCCAGCTTTACTGCCCTCCTCTTTGGATTCAGGGAGAGGACGACATGCCTCTCATCCTTCGCACACTTCTTGGTGTGTACCTTCAATTAGACTTTAAGCATCAGACTAATCACTACATCTACGTGCCTTCCTCTCTTAGGGTGAGAGTAGAAATGACCCAAGAATGCCTTTTTGATTGTATGTGCCTTATGTTGCATGGCATTCATCTTTACCAGCGTTCACCATAGCATCCCTGGAGAGCAGGAGAACTGAACACTGATGAAAAGAAAGAAGCAAAGAGGAGCCTGAGAGCAGGAACATTTTGCTGCCAGAGGTATTTCCTTTCTCTGGCTTTTTATTCAGTTCTACCCTTTATACTGGCACGGGTGGTGGTGGCAGATGGACTGGTCATGGCAGTACACAAACCACAGCTGTTGGTATGTGGCAAGTGGGTTTGCTATCATGTATTACAATACAGCCAACAACCAGCCTGCAAATAGTTGGAGGCTGAGATTCTGCACAGCTGTTCTCTAAAGTTTTCAGTGCTATCTTTTCTTCAGAAGTGGGTTATTAGTGAGCAAGTTTTATTAAGAAGATCTGTAGAATTATTTCTGTAGTATTTTACTGTTACTTTCAATTTGCAGTTATCCATTATTTACACTGTTTTTACCACTTTTCTCTTTGCTGTGTTTGGCTCTGTTTGTGTTCCCAGCTTGAGCCACAAAGTGGGTATTGCACAAGGCATTGAGAATGAATTTGACCTGCTCAGCTGGCATCAAGAAAATTCAGTTAAAACCTGGTGTTAAACTTAACAGCATGCAATATGTCCCACAGCTTCCCAGTAAAGGGTGCCTTCTAAAATCTTCAGAAAGAGCTGAATTTTATTGGTTTAGAAGCTCCATTAATGTTCCCCAAATCTAGCAGTTTCTGCATTCTTATGGTGCTAACAATACAGGAGCTGAGCTGCAGAAGTGTGGCTATAAATTACGGACTTAAAGCATTTCACAGGAAAAGAGAATGTATCTATTTCCCCTATAAACGTCTGCCTTGTTTTCCCTTGGATAAGTGTATAATCTCTTCTCACCTTACTGGTTTTTACTTCACCTGGATGATTTTGCCCCTGTCCTTGTTTTGCTACATGGTGAACTTTTGCAACTCGTGCATCAAGATGGGCCCACACCTTCTAACTGATAAAGCTGCTTCTTGATTGTAACCACTGGATTTTTGTTGAAGGGAAATCTTGACAGCACATAGAGCGTTTGAGGGGTGGTGGTATAAAGATCTTGTAAATATGGTAAAAGTTCCACTCCAGAATGAAAAGAGGTTTGTTTTTTTTTTTTAATTTTTTTTTATTTTATTTTTAGGCCAAAGATTTGTAATTCCTATGAGGAAACTACAGAAGAAAATGAGAATTGGGGATATTCTTCCCCAGACCTTAAAGTTAAAATTGCATCATGACTTAAAAATGATCTGATCTGGAGAGCAGAATGAGAATAGCTCTCATACATTTCTCCTATCCCAAAGGAATATCCAAAATGTTGATGACAAACCAGTGATTTTTACCAGCTCCACTGTTCCAAAAAGAGGAACTCAACTCTGCCATTGAGTTTCAACCAAGTTGTATACTTCCTTTAGTAAAATTGGTGTAATATCTCATATTAGTCTCTCAGGCTCTAATCTTTTATTTAAATGTTTGAAAACAATTTAAGAATTTTAGCTGAATAATTTTACATAAATTGAGTTTTATCAAAGATTGTGTTCATACAATCAATACTTCTCCCCTCTCCCCTGCTCCTCTTGTCCCCCAGCACTAGCATTTTTAAAGGACAGGAAAGTCACAGTGAAAGTATCTAAATGAAAAGAATCGCTTAAATGAGGCTGAGATAAAGAAATGTACAAAAAATTGACTTGCATGCTCTAAACTTTCTTTTCCTCAGTTTGTGTTTCTCACCCGAGTTAGCCTCTCCCCTGTCAACTCCATCTAGATCTGTTTGAAAGCTACATTATGTTCTCCTCCTTTGTAGTGTTTGATCTATGGATTCCTTTTGCATGTTAAAACTGCTCCTAATTTCGGCTTCAAGTTTATGATGTTATTAATGACAAGTGCTCTGTACAGGGTACATCTGTAAGGATTGTCTTTCAAAGGATCTTTTCACTTGTATCAGAAACTGACATCTTAATTTTTTACTTTTTTTTTCAGTAAAGAATTGTTTCCAGTTGGAGAATAGCTCTGAATGTTAGATGAAAGGAGGAGCTGCTTGAAGGACAAAGCAGACCACTTTTTCCTTCACATTAGTTAGGGATCGCTCATCAAAAGCTCTTCTCCATTACAAATCTGCGTCATAAGAAAGTGAATTAGGATAGTAATAGCAATTGTATTAGATTCTTTGAAGTCATGATATTCCATAGCAACTTCACAACGAGTCTAGTCGCAGTAGCACTGATTTGTCAGAAATGACTAGTTCTAATTCAATAGGGATCTCCACTCAGGAGCAGTGATGTTAAGAACAGCCCAAAACGTATCCAACTTTCTTACGCTGATACCTTTTCTCAGTGCGGGGCACTGAGGAAGCGGTTGTCTTTTGAGATCAATGGTATTTGTGGAGGAAAAGTAGCTATTGATCATCTGATCACGTTAATTTGAAGCTCATTTATTGCCATACAAATGGGAGAAAAATGTTCTCCATGCTAGAATACTATTAATTGCAAACAGCCTTGAGTCTGGGCAGCTGCATTTCCCTGAGCAGAGCTGAGAAACAAACTGATCCTTAGAGGCTCGTGTTTTCCACAAAGCTATGTTCTGCCCATGTTCCCTCACTGTATCATAGTTGTCTAAATGAAAAAATAAACAAACAACCCCCCCCAAAACAACCCTAAAACCTTCAGATTTCAAAAAGGCTGAAGCTGTGTACATTGATAAGACAGAGTGCATCTCCAGAATAGCAAGCTATTGAGCCAAAGCTACCTTCTAACCACGCACACCTGCAGAAGAGCTACCTGCTGGTTTTTTGACTATCAATTACAAATCTTTATGCCAGCTTATTTGTACTGTCCTTCTCGCTGTGTTTATATAGGGGGCAATACTGACACTTGTCCTTGTCCTCATATGTGAATGTCAAGATGAGGAAAGCAGGGAGGAACTTCTCTGTTGCTCATGTGTCTGTGCCAACATATTGGACTGGTCCATGATTTTCTGATTTTAATGAGACTGGAACTCAGCCCAGACTCAGTCACTGCAGTGAATTCAGATGACTTTTTTTTCTTTCCTGCACATATTTTATTTTCTGTAACCCAGGAAAGTACTTTAAAATCCCATCCAGTCATGCGACAAAATAATTTTATTGATGTGAAAAGTTTCTCAGTTAGAGATGGATGTGGAAACACCAAGTCTCATTTGTCATTCTTTCCATTTAGATCTTTAAGAAAGAAGTCTGGGATATTGTGACCCGTGCCTGCCTTTCATATGGGTCCTAAGCTAAGCCTTCATATCTTTAATGCTGCTGAATTTCAGCAGCTGAAAATTGGAACTGAGCTTTCTGACAGAAACTCTTCTCCAGCAATACCCTCCTGAAGAAGCATAACAGATCTTCAGCTATTGCTAAGAGCAGTGGACAGTATATTGTCTTAGCATAGAACAAAATGGTTCCTGTCAGTTTTAGGATCCTTAAAGAACAACTTTTTCCATTTCAGTGCTGATGAGAACTTCTACTATTATATCTCAGGTTCCTGCTGTTTTACATTCAAGTTGCATCCTGTGAGCAGCATTTGGAACACAGAGCAAAACAGAGTAATGACCTGACAGCAGTGGCTTCGTAGCAAATAGAAATACCATGGCATAAACGAAGAGCCTCATATTAGCTCATGCGACATTGAACTACAGTGAGCTAGTAGAATGTAGGAGAGCGAGGTGGGAAAGCTATTTTCTTCCTAATTAAAAAGAAATGCATTGCAAACACTGAGAGCATAAGTCCAGATCAAGAAACTACAAAATATTTCTTGAATAATGGTTTTGTTTATATTGGCAGGGTTTTGAAATCAAATTTCAAGTCACTTTGTTTCCGGTTTTATCAATGTATTCTTGGCTGTACTGGAGCTTGTAATGAGCAGTTATTAGATAATCCTGTGCTCATACTGAGACCTTTCTCCTAGAGTAATCACCAACTGTTTCTCACCATGAAAAGTAAAAAATAAAAACTGAGGATTCTAGTCAGGGTTTTGGTTTTTTGGGGTGTTGGGGATTTTTTGTTGGGTTTTTTGGTTGTTTTTTTTTAACATTCACTGCCTCATGTTTTCCACCAGTAGACCTTTTTCAGATATCTTCAGCAAACAAAAAGGTGCAGAGTTCTTCCAGAAAATAGCTATCATTAATGCGCATGTAAACATCCAGCAGAGCTCTCATGATGCTTGGGTTAAAAACTGCCTTTGATTTCAGCAAGCTTTGTATCAGTTCCTAAATGCAGTCAGATCAGACCAACTCCTCTGTGAAATCACAAGCCTGGTAATCTTGCTTCTACTTTCTTTTTTTTTTTTCCCTTAAAGTTATGCATGGTTTTTACTGTTTTTATCTCTGTGTAGGGCAGAGCACACCTTTTCTACAGCGATGTGCTTGTACTGCTGCATAGCTGCTACTTTCCTTCACTCAGCTGTGGATGCCGCAGAACTGTACTGGTAAAATCCTAAAGTCCATGTTAGTTTCATCCCTGGTTCAATGGACTTTGTCATTGCTTAAATTAATAGAAATCTTCTAATATTTAAAGTGCTTAAAAGCCTTAGGTGCTCTAACAATGGGGACATTACAGGGATTAGTTATTCCTGTTTTGTGATAAGGAAATCAAAGGACAGAAACAAAATTGTCCTCTATTTCTGATTTGGATCACTTCTAAGTGATTTGCTAGAGAGAGCTGAAGACAGTTGCAATCTGTATTACAGCTGCTACCTACGTACCAACAGTTCGTGCAAAACTACGTTTGCCAAAAGTTGTGTGGTTTGGAGTTTATTTTATTTATTGTTGTTGGAGTTTTTTTAACTGTTACCAGTTATTCTTTTGTAAAAGCATGTAAGAGAGTACTTAATCTTTGGACTTGGAATACAATCCTTGAATTCTTGGCTGAGCATAGGCTTCTCCTGCTGATTCTGTTGAAATTAGAAGGAAGACCATCTATATACTCTTACAGCTGACAAGTAGCTGCCATTAAAATTATTGGAAGATTTGTGTTAGTGTAGCTCCACTGATGGTTAATAATTTGAGATTTATATTTTAACTTAAGCCTTTTGCAAATCTTATGTCCTTATTAATATACTTGTTGGTGTTGATTGGCCAGTTGTTTTCCTAATTTCCACTAGCTAATTTATTTTACACTCAGTAGCAACACAAACTATGTTAATTTGCTGATTTTGTGTTTTGTACTCAACTCAGAATAAATATATTTCGTATTTAAACTCTATTTAGAAACACTTTCTTTGGACCTAGTTTTCTCATTCTTACATAGAATTGTTTTAACAGTAAATGGGAATTTCATGAAGAGACTGTTTATCGGATCTGGCTATTAGGTAACCTGGTTTCAGGGCTGCATATAGACTTGCACAGTTAGGTGTTTTGGGTTAGTCTTTTTTTTTATTTTAGGGACAAGGCAATGATATTTCTTCATCATCCTTTACATGGGTTATTTGATTGGTGGAAATTCTCAGTAGTGCCAGTGGCAATTTTCCTTTTGCAAAGGAAAATGAGATGAGATCCACAGTGTCTAGATATTTCATTGTGGAAAGAAAAGAAATATTTTGGCAAGGTTCTTTTATATTTAGAGACTTTAGAAGAAAAGGGTATATTTAATTCTTATTGTTTCAATTTTTTCTATGACTTTCCTTTATAATTTTGGAATGAAAAATGTTTAGAAAATTTTACTGGAAAGAATACACAGACTAGAGGATACAAGTGTTACAATGTATTAAGACACAAGAAACAGGAATTATGGGCTGCTTCATTAAGTTTTTTCAAGTAAGATTATTTTATCTCTTTTAAAAAAAGTTCTTTTCTGCCAGGTTCTAAGCTATCAGGTTCTGGTCATCTCTAACTTCTTATGACTATCAATAGAACCATTTACTCTCAAAGAACTTTTTAGCCAATTAAGTTAAGTATGTGTTTAAAGGCGTTGTTGGTTTAAGATGAAAATGGTCAGCAGCTGTTAGAAACAAGTCCTTGAGCCTTTATTAGAATGCATAATTAATCTAAAGACTTGATGAGAAGGGAAATATTAATTGGGTTATTTTCTGCCGGGTCTTAAGTGGCTTCATTTTGTCTAAATCAAAGTAATTAAGAGAGACTAAAACTGTGACGTTTATGCAGTAGAGAACTGCATCTAGGCAATTTTGGTGTGCCAAGTGAATGAATTTCAAGCAGGAAGAGCATTCTCTTTGAAAGCCAAGAAGAAATTACTGGTAGGAAATTTCTCCTAATCTTTTCGGAATTGAGTGGGTTTTTTCTTACCTTTTGAGTGGCAGTTTTCCAAGTTTCCTACCAGATGCTGCTGTTAATTTTAGAGTCCTGATTGGGTTCAAAGTAGGTCTTGGTACTGATGCTAGATCAGGCTGGAAGGACTCTTTGCAATTTGAGTTTGATAGAAATTAAAATCCTGCCAGCTGTGTTTTGTGCGTTGGGACTCTGCATAAATAAACATAAATCTCTTAAGATTCTTCAATAAAAGTAGGTATGCTTCCTTGCAGCTTTAAATGTGGAATCTGGAAGCAAAATGATATTGGTTATGGATTTGAATTTGGAAATAAATGTCAAATTTCTTTAACAGTTAATTATTTTTTTTTTTTAAATGATGAAGTAAAAATACCTCATAAGGAAAAGATGATTACTTGGGCCAGTCCAGTTAATGCACAATTAATATAACATTAGAATTCATGTAACACTGTGGATTTAAAGGGGTTTAGTTGACTTGTAGACCCCACTCCTCACCTCATTCCTCTTCTGGGAGTATCTAGAAAATCTCGGGCTGTCCTTAAGGCAGATCTTCTTCCTCCATAACAGCCCTGTCTCTAAGTCCTTAATGCTATGTGAAAAGGATTATGTGAAAAGGTTGTGCTCGGAAAGTAACTGACTAAAGATATGAAATAATGACGGTGTATTAAAACATGCATCATGTTTAAATAGCACTTGTATGACTCCAAAGGGACAGAATGGAGATGTAGAGTCATTCAAAGCATATGTAGGGTTTATGATATCCAGTGCACTGTTTAAAAAGGTTTACACCTAATGGTTTGGCAAGGTAGGAGCATTTTGCAAATAACACTTTGTGAAGTGAGGGTTGGCTTTCTCCCAAAACCAATGGAGGGAAACAAAGCTTATATTTTAATTTTTATAGTTGGTTAAAAGCAATAAATGTGCAACAATGTTATTGCATTTCAGTGATTTTTACAGTGTTATAATATATTGAAATCATCTCATAAGCACAGCCAGGAACGCCAATATTCCTGTGCCTAAGAATAAGCAGATAAGTGGTGTTGGCCATACTTCTGTGCTAGAGGTGAGAATGAAGTCTGAATTTTGTATGAGAAATATTGACCAGGGCACAACCAGAGTTTCAGTCCTATCACTAGCCTTGAATTTTCACATTCTTATAAAGGAGCCATACCATTGTGCAATCCTTATGCATGTTTAGAAATTAGCCTCAAGACCATAGGTGAATTGAAATACTGACCCAGCTTCAACTCACTGAGTGCTGTCCTTGATTTCAGTGAAACCTGTCTTTCGCCATAGGCCTTCTGAAAGGGGGAAAAACTGTTGATAAAATTAACATAGTGTGAACAACTCTCTTTTAATTGTAAAATGTCAAAGGAATACAGTGGACTATAGGTTCCTGAATACCTGCCTTTGAAATTAAGAGTGCAGAATAAGATGCCACTTCAGGGAACATTTCCTTTAATTTGGCTTTTAGGGCTCTTAGGGATGCAAGCTGTTATCTGGCTAAAAATGGACCAGTTTTGAAAAACTGTTGAGTACCTTCCCTTCTTACTGGGATCAGAAAATCATCTTTAATGCCTACCACTGGCTCTTTAACAGGGAAAAGGGTCTCATCCCAGGCTTTTGCCCTTTAACTAAAGTTATGGTGACTGAGAACAGCCACATATTTCAGAAGCTAAAGAAAAGGTACGTTGTAAGAGAGAAGAATTAGAGGAAATGAGTTGGGTTCCTGTGAGACTGGCAAGGCCGATGGCATATCTGGGCAGATCCAGCTGTGGTGTGTGGCACCTGGGCCATCTATGCTGGCAAGTACCCAGCATAATGTTTTATACTATGAGTCTAAAACTGGGCAGACTGAGAACTGCAAGAAGTGAAGGCTGTTTCCAGCAAGCTGAGGGTTAATCCTTACTGGGATCACCAACATGTAATGAAAGCAGTTTTCAAAATGAAAGGGAGAGATGCGTTATGTCTTCTATTTCTGGGCCCTGGTCCAGCTAAGCAAGAAGAACATGTTTAATTCTGAAGAGTGAATAACTTTGATGCCCAGTTCATATGGGTTTAAGTTATTTGAGCCCTTTGCTAGATTGGGGTCATTTCCGCCCCCCCGCCTCTAATTAGTGCAAGTGCTTAGCAAAGATATTTCCCATGACTTAGTGGTAAGTCACCACTTTATATTTTCCTTTTAACATCTCCAAACTGATTTCTTTTCAAAGATCACTACCAATTAGCACTAATCTTCCTGTGGACATTGGCAGACTTTCAACACTTTCTGATGCTTATGGACTGCATTGAACTTAAGTTAGTTTTAGAACTGCAGGACAAAGGGCACAGGGTTAGGGTTGGGATTTTTTTTGTAACATCACAGTTATGTATCTTTAATAATGATTCTTTGGTACTGAAGACATTTCATAGGGTCAGAGAGCTCCAGTTATTTCATTAGAATGAAATGGAGAGTACAGATAAGTCTTTAAGTAGCCTGTAAATCCCCACTCTTGCATGCAGACTTTTTTCCATAGCGTTTTATACTAAGCTTAGAATAATCTCTTTAGAACTTTAACTACAGTAAACAAGACCGAATTTCACATTACAGTAGAGCTTTCAGATTGAACTTAGTAGAATTATGGCAGGGCTAAATCTGACCAGCTCTGTTATGGATTCTCTGGCAGTAAGATATAAGAAGGGAAGGAGAGGGGAGATCAGTGGTTTGGTTTTGATCTCTTGGGACTCCCTGTAAATCAGTAAGGCAATAATCTAAAATTAATGCAGTGACCATGGTGTGAGAACATACTGAGATCCATTAACTCCTAATTCCAGTCACTATGGAAAGGCTGAGACTGTAGTGTTTGCTCCAAACACTGTGAAATGCATTGTTGCATTTTCAGATGTGGTTCATACCCAGCTGGTCCAGCCAGCACCATCAGTAGTCACTCCTCCATACTGGTCTGTCTATCTGGCTTTCCACCAGTATTCAGAAGACCTCATAGGATTCTCACTTGCACAGAAGATCTGTGCAAGAGTGGCAATTGTAAAATAGAGATGATATGCTGGTGGCAGTGGAATTGCTTTCTACTTTTTTATTCCCAAAACATTACCTCCTGTTAGATCCAAAGGAAGAGAAGTCTCGCTCCTAGTTAATTTCTTCTCCTTTTGTGTCAAAAAAATCATCACTAATGTATTTTCAGGATTTTGCCTCTTCATAAAGCAAGCTCTGGAAAAAATTGTTTTATGATCTCTGGCAAAATGGTTAACACCAAGCCCAGTAGCACAGCCACTGATTTAGATGTTCTCTGCAACACACACAGAAGGACTAGGAAATAGTTTGTTGCTGCTATTTTTTGTTAGATGATCCTAGTGAGAATTAATCTGAGTTTAGCATCCTGTTTATCCCTGTGGCTGGAAAATATAGTATCATGTTTTTCCGTCCATGTCCTAGCAACATAGTTGTTCTGGGGAGACAGACATGTTAGAAGTGCCAAAGATGGTAGGAAAGCTGGATTTGGGGGGGCAGAAGGGAAGACTTTCTTCCATTACAGAAAATAATTTTATTCTTACTAGCTTAGAAGTCCTTTTAGTTTTCTGCCTTAGCATGGAAAACCATTAGGGTCTGTGATTTTTGTGTCAACTGGAGCCACTCAGCAGCTGTTGGGTGAGCAAGCCCTAACCACGTAGATCTAATAGCAATCATGAGCAAGTCTCACTCTTGGTTACCAAGGCACTCATCCAGTGTAGGACGTGATCTGTCAGCTCCCAGAGTTGGACAACTGTGCCCACTTGCAGTGGTTGCCTTGTGCCTGCTTCTGGAGTGTGGTTGTCTACCACATGCCCATGGCTCTGGCTTGTGAACCTTTCTATCCTGTGGTCTCGGGTGTCTGCTAGACTCATCCTTTGTGTTTATATTCATCTGCCCTTCTGTATGTCTGCCAGACCCAGGATCCACATCCCCTGAGTGACTGGTAAGAGGAAACTCGATGGCTTGTTATTATACTTTAGTTTCTGATATTTTAGAGATGGTTTAGGGGAGGAAAAGCTACCTTACTCTGTGTGCAGTATTTCCCTCCTTCCCCAGCCAGGAGGAACTGGGAATGTGATTTCCATTTTGCAGGAGTGTGCTTTTCATTTTGTGTCTTGAGGGAGGATCAGCAGAATTTGGAGTATCTCCAGATCCCTCTGATACAGCACTTGTGGAGGATTTGACTGTCCATCCCCTTCACTTGGCACGTGCTGGATGCTAAATGACTACCTCCACATCAGGCAGTCCCTGAGTGTCTCTTTACATCTGCCACAGAAGTTACGATATTCCAGTATGCAAAAGCACTTTTCCTCTCTCTCCTTCTCTACCTGTCCCCCAAGCTGAGCTGCAGGGACTATCTGAAACAAAGCTGATAGAAATGTGATCTTTGTGGAGAGTCTTTGCCTCTGGAGACATTAATGACTTTGAGGCTTGAGGGACAGACCTGAGGCGGGAGGACTTTGTGACTGTGTTCAAGGTTAGCATCCCTCCAAAAGCACTTGGCCTCGAAATGGAATATCCTGAGAGAGGAGAGACTGCAAGACTCTTCCATTCCTCTCATGTTATTCGGAGGAGATACGTGTACATGACTTGGTTCTTGGAAGCAGGGTGGTTGCACTGTATCTCTCTGGTTTTGTTTTTTTCTTAAGGAAGTTGAATAATTGTTAAACAAAACAGCCTCATTAAATCAGAATGAGATTAAACTAGCCTGGTTCATTCTGACTGCATCATATTTGCTAGCTATTTTTATTTTGGTTGTGTGCAATGTGTTTTGCTAGCATTATTTTTGTTTGGTGAAAAGGTAAGCAGGAGGGAAAATGAACTCTCACTGTAACTATTTGGAAAGAAGGAAAACAGGCTGTGTGAGAGGGAAATATTTGAGCTATGTGCTTTTGAATATTGCCGTAATATCTGGCTGTGTTTTACCTTACATACTACAACACAAGAGAGACCTCATAGGATTCTCACTAGTAAATAAAAGGTTTCCTGCTTCCCTACAGGCTACCTCATTTTCTCCCAGCAGTTCATAAAGCAGTGGCATGTCAAAAAAAACAACAACCGTTGATGTATTGACTTGATTTTCCATTAAAAATTAATTGCTTCCCATTTGATGAATGGTGATAAATGACGACCTTTGAAGTGTGCTGTAGTCTCAAGTATACTTAAAGCTCTTAGCGTTTGGTTGAATGAACTTTATGGGTATTTGCAAGTCATGGCTTCACAGAGGTGACACAGGGAAGAAAGTTTTCTGTTGTAAAGTACCACACAGAAGTTAACAGTCTAGCTGCTAACTCTTAACTGTAAGTTTGACTGACTTTAGCTAACAGGTTGTGTATACAAAAGCACCATTGTTGTCCTACTCGAGTTAGTGTCACATCAAGGTCTGGCATCTGTTTTATTTCCTTCCATCCTAGAAAATCTGAATTCAGTGTGTATTAAAAAAACTCAAACCGAAAACCAAAAGTCATGCAAAAATCATGTGCCTAGTCCGGACATTATTCTATGGGCAGATTAAACCACCGTCCAACCAATTCTATTCAGTTAATTGGGGAAGCACGCATGTGTGACTTGAACACACAACTGAAAAAATTGCCTGTAACATTTCAGCGTGCCCTTCTGTGCCCACCCTGCTTCAAAGAACAGGCTCATGGCTTCCTGTTACTGTTAACTGTAGCAAAATTACAAATAAATTCAGTTATGTCCTTTTATATTTCCCGTGTTGCAAATTGTCTCATGTCTTACTCCAACTTGTCCAGCAAATTCTATGTCTACACCTGTTCTAGTTGTCCTAAAATGGACTTAAGTCTCAGCTGTTCCTCCTCATTCATTGCTATCAGCTCCTGCAACTCCTGTCATTTGTATCCTCTTCTTTGTATTTACTGATTTTTTTTTTTCATTTCACATTGAATTTGAACTAATCCTTCTGTTGAATTTATATCTCTTTGTACTCCTTCTTGATCCCTTTGGTTTTTTTAATATTATTTTTCAAACACTGCGAAGCATTTCAGAAAACATTAATTATAGAATCCATGCAAAATAACTTGATTTCTTAACTGGGCAATGTGCTCAAAAGGCAAAAAAAATAAATATCTACTTTGTTAACTAGTTTTGCATTTCTCAGTTCTGTTCTGCCTATCTGGCTCTCTTTCTAGCATTGCTGAAAGCTCTGCATGCAGATGAAGCAGAGACTGCGAATGGGGAGTGTGGTGTATCCCTGAGACAATTGTCTTTATGTATCATTGTGGTAATGTCTTTTCTTCACCCCCCCTTAATTTCTTTTGTCTCTGGATGGTGTTCAAGAAAGTCAAACCTCTTCTGTCTGAAAGCAAAGCAGCATCTTTTATTTGGAGAAACTGCATGGTGGATCCCTATGCAAATTGCAGGAGGAGTGCTGGGTTGTGTGCATGTGAGCGTGGAGGGTAGATAGAGGAAAATCTGCATGTAGCACATCAAATTGTTATTTAAACAGTTCTGGCAGAATCTGTCAAGGAAAGTAAGATAAATCAGGGTGAAGGCAAAAACAATTGTGTAAGGTAGTTTATACAAAGCAGTTGCCATTATAAATAATAAAGCAAAAAGGCATCCTTTGGAAACTTTCCAATTCGGTTTTATCAGTTCTGCCTTAAGTAACTGACAATTTTGTACTACTTTGTGTTCTCAGTCATTGCTCTTCCTTTGCTATGAGAATCTCCACAAGTACTCTTGGCTTCTTGGTTTGGATCATAAATCTAGATCTTTGTTTCTTGCTCTTGTTTGTTTGTTTTTGTTTTGCATCCCACATCCTAGGACCTAATCACTGAGGCTACATTCTTTGTATAGATCTCTTGGCATCCAAGGCTTGCTTCTAGCCAGAACCTTCCCAGCTAAACAGAAACGTAACACCTTGGTCATTAATATACTGTTCTGCTGCACAACTTTGTTCCCAGAAAGAAATAGTTCTCTAAGCCAGAAGCACCGGGTAAGACTGCACTCTGACCAGTGCCCATCTAC
This sequence comes from Aramus guarauna, assembly GCA_013400195.1. Taxonomy (NCBI): domain Eukaryota; kingdom Metazoa; phylum Chordata; class Aves; order Gruiformes; family Aramidae; genus Aramus; species Aramus guarauna. The sequence continues at coordinate 1,658,131 of VXBL01001841.1, forward strand.
ATGGGCAGAAAAGGTAGGTTACATGTCTTTAGTACACCTGAGGTGTTTGTTTGTCATTGAGCACCCACAGCATGGGGTGTCTCCGTGTGCCCAGCCATTGTTCCATGATGGAGTGTGGTCAGCAGCAGCCTGAAGCAGTCTCCTTTGATGGTGACTTCTGAGCACGTGAGAAATGGACCATCAGCTGAACAGATTATGATAGTTGTGGCAGCAGTCTGTTCCTAGCTGGCACTGGTCTGAGGACCTTTCTTCCTCATAGCACTCTGATAATATGAAGGAGTGGAGGCCAGGGACATTGTCTTGAAAGACCTTGGGGATGTTATGCTGATGACATGTTGTCTTCATGGAAGGAAACTGTCAAGAACATCTACTTTTGAAGGAAAAGCTAGACTGCTCAGGGATTCTGAACAAGACCATAAGAAAACATTGGCACCGACTTGTCATTCAGTTTAAGAGTATACAAATTATTAATACAGGCTTTAAAATCTTGGGCAAAATACTCAAGAAAATAATTCTTCCTGTCAGGAGTAGTTACAGAAATGCTGTATCTGATGGCCTAAATTCACTTGGCCAGAGAGAATGCTGCCAATTGCTGTATTTAGCATCAGTGCAGCATAAAAGTCCTGCTGTCCCAGACATCTGTCAATACCAGATGAATTGTTTGGTTAAGTATGGAGAACAGAATACAGGTAAGGTTCTGTTCCCATTGCAGTCAATAATGAAATGCTTGCTGATCTCCAAGTGCAGCGTAATTAATATCTGGGGAAATGTTTAAACCCATGGCATCTTGAAATATTAATTAGTATCTTAAAATGCCTGATTGTTTGCACATACCTTGCGTTTCCTTTCTGCTTACATTGGAATAATGTTCTGATTATTGAAGTCTGAGGAATGGCATAGATATTATCACTATTTTAATTCTAGGATAAATATTAGCCAATCATAATTTAAAAACATTTATCTCCTAAACCAAAGGGTAGATGATGGTTTATGTACTCAAGCAATGAGATATATTTCGCCTATAATTGGATAAAAATGGAGAGTGGTGTTTCTTTTGATATAGTGAAATGCTGGCCAAATAATCAGCAAATTTGTAGTTAACCTGCAAATTACATTAATTTCTATTTGAAAAAGTTGAGTTCAGGACAATCAGAATTAGAAATTTGTAAAAGAATGGGTACTCATCTCTCTCCTTTGTTTAGAAAATATCTGGTGAAGTTTTTCTACAGTTAAAAAATTTAACTAGAGGATCGTTTCTCAAAAGGACAAATCCGTAATGGGATTTGTTAATTTAGGTACCAATTCCTCTTGAAATCATTCATTATTGTTTAAATTTGGGAAACTTAAGCACTGAGTATTTTTAGGATGCTTTAAAACTCTCAGTATCCATCAGGTGCCTTAAGCATTGCCTTTCGGCATCCACCAGGTAATAGGTTTCATGGAAATGGGTGCTTGAACTGAGCACTGAATTCTTCATTCAAAATCAGGCCACTGGATAGACAAGCTGCTGGCCATCCTTTTCCAAGGACATGGACTGGATCCTAGTCGCCTTCAAATACAGGGTTCTCTCAAAATCCTGGGTCAGAACAGGCTGAAACTGAAAGTGGATTGGGCCCAGATTTGTCCCTCTGAACTGACTGAGTAGATTTTGTGATAGTAGTGAGAGACAAAGGATAAGCGACAGCGAGGAGAAGTGAAGGCTCTGTTGACACATGGCAGATGTGTAATTTTAATTGGTTAAAACAAAGCTAATCCATGGGGGACATCTTTACTGTGGCCTTTGGGACTTTGCTTTTTCCCTCCTCCTTGCCTATGCCATAGTTACTTGGGCAGCCTCGGTGCCTCTGGTGTGAGAGCAGCTCGGGGTGATTTGAGGCTGTCCCCAGCGGAGCAGCTGTTGAGCTGGAAGAGGAGGGCCGCTGCCTGCCTTTCAAGGGCCAGCTCCCTCTCTGCAAAGCAGTGCTTGCAGCTCTGTAGCAGTCCTGGTGGTGACAGCCTGATAGGACAGAAAGCAATGACAAAGCCAGGAGGTGATGGGAATAACTCTTGCCTGTTGTGAAAGGAAATGCTAAAAGCCAAAGGGCAGCACTGCCTAGGAGGACTCCCCTGTGAAAAGCAACTCGAGGTCCACCTCCACTCAGAAGTAATGTAATATTAAAGAATGTGCTGTACCAGTTTGAAATGCAGTTGTAGTACCACTGAGTCTGAGTGCTCCTGGACGAGCTGGAAACCTCCATTACCCTGGCTCATGGTACCACAGCCACGTGAAGTCACCTTTGCCGTGGTCAGATCTAACAGCAGAACAACTGGGGTTTTCAAGCACAATATATTGTCTTGTGGCTGTTTGTTTTTGGCCATGGAACCAGTATGTCAAGTGATGTCCATAAATAGCTCGGTCTTCTGCTAGCATAAATCTGTTACTGACTGCAGTAGGATTTGGGCTGCAAAGTGGTTGGTATATGTCAACATATTTCTATGGGATGTTTGGTATCGCTATTACCCTTCAGGTAAGAAAGTCATGTAGTTGAGAACGCTGTGGTTACGGCTGCCTAAAATCTCTGTGTTAAAGAGCACTCTTCAGAGCTGGGCTAGAGAAATGAATGACTGCCCCATTTTTTTAAGCAGCTAGTCCTGTCTCTTAGCTAACGCAAACATATTTCATAAAACATATGGGGATTGTGAGAAGCTGGTAGAAAACTAGTTCAGGAGTTTCCATCTTTGCAACTTGTTTGTCTTCCATTCTTCTGTTATTTTCATGACTAAACAAATTGGTCTGGATGCCTTAGTTTCTACTCAATGAAACTTCAGTACTCTGCAGGAATTCAGTAAACCAAAAACACAGCTTGGTGCTTGAGAAGTTGCTTCCATTTTGAGAATGTGTTTCTAGAGAAGTAGGGTGTGAGTAGATGTGGGTAGTGAAAGAAATGGCACCAACCATTGCAGTCTTGATTTCTGAAGGCATTTCCTGAGTTATTTTAAAGGTTTTGCGTATGGTTACTGAAACCTTAACTCTGAATACAAACTGTCTTTTTAGATGAAAGCTATTAAGCCCAGTCCTCTTCATCACTTATTTTAGTCATTTGAAGTGCTTACACAGCTTTGGTATTCTGACCTGAGTTTGCTCCCTGAGATTAACACACATCAACTTCTATAAAAACAGAATAGAAAAAAGCTTTACCTGCTCTTATCTTTCACATCACGTCATCTTCTATTTGCTTTGGTTTGCTCGTGTGCATGTATATATATTTTATACTCTATACTTTTTTATTCTCTGTTTTGTGATTTTCATTGAGAGAATTTACATCTGATTTTCTAGACTGGACTAAAAAATGAATTTTCCCTGTATGGACAAAAATCAAGTGGGTTTTATCCCAAATTAGAAGTTGCATTTATGTATTGGCAAAGTATGGCATATAAAGTATGTCATATAGGACATTTACTTAATGGCTTCCAAAATACAAGTAATAAATATTGTAGACATAACAACTACCTTCCAGAAACTGATTGTAAACTGAGTCAAAAAAGTGTGTATGTAAAACAGACCCCAAGGTAGCTGTTGTTTACACGCTAGCAATTTACACTGACTTCTGTGCCGCCACTTCTTTCTCTATGCAGTCAGTCGTTACCACAGAAACTGCATCAACACATGGCACTGGGAGAGATAAAGCTCCTTCATTAAGAAAGACAATCCCTAGCATAAAAATTCTCTTCATCTTATCCCTGCCGTTCGAAGGGTGTGAAATGCTGGTATGTCACAGTCTTATTGCAAATAACATAAATTCAGCCTTTTGTAGGGAAGTGCTTTTAGTTATGCCCATTTGAACACCTTGGACAATGCAGGTTTTACTGAAAGCCTGTCTTTGTGCTCCTGTTGGACTGGAAACAGCCCTACAACGTAGAGCTGGAAAGGGAGCATGGAAGAATTGGGACAGAATTAGCCACCACCTCCAGATATTCTTTTATGAATTAAGGGGAACGTGTTTTGATTTTTCCACAGGAGCTAAATAAATATGCATTCTCAAGCTCTTGTGCAGGTCACTCATGAACAGAGAATTTGAAACTATCTGGACTCAGCTTCCATGAGAGTGCCGGTGGAGGTGAAAAGGACCTCATTCGCCTTTATCTTTTTCCCAGGGCAGAACAAGAGGTTGGCTACAGACTAGAAACTCATTCATTTTGAGGGAATTTGTGGGTGCAGAGGTTGTAGTCAGGTTGTGTCTCCATGGCCATACAAGGGTGGACAGGGACTCCTCTGCCATAGCTTTCCCTAGAACCAGCTGGGCTTAAGGAACGGAGAGGAAAAGTGGGCAAGAATTATTAACCTGACATGCTCAAGGCCCGTAGGAAAGGAAAGGAACAGACCTTCCTGCTTCCTAAACTCAGTACAGCCCCCTTTTCCTTTACCTGAAACCCTGTCTTTAGGCTCTGACTGGAGGTTCCTCGGGAATGGACTTTTTATGGCATTCCCTGTGGGATCCAGTCTGTCCTTCTGAGATCTCTGAGCAGGAGTGCCACAAAGAAATAGAAGGACAAAGGCTTTCCCAAACTTTAATTATGGGTATTAATATGTAGGAACCACTCTCTACAGGAGCATCTTTGTATTTCCATCTGTGCTTTTGGTGCTTGCTGGCTTCCCTCATCTATTTGTAGCAAATGATGGACACCAAATTTGCCTCAAAGGGTCTGTCTGATCCCCACTCGCAGAATAGGCAGGACAGAGTTGTGACACTGAGCATGGCAGTGTTGGTGTGTGTACGTGCTGCTTGTCAGACAGCACCAGTTTGGTTGCTGAGGCATTAGAGATTACAGTTAAAAAATACAGGTAGCTTCAAGAAGCCAGTATTCTTTTTGGTTACCGTAAGTTAGTGGAAAAGCAGATTCTCACTGTCAAGAGAGAAATGATAATTCTCACTGCAATCTCACTATTAAGTATCCTGTGAGATGCTGATGCTCTTTGCTTTAAGAAATGGGTTTGAGGTAGCTCAAGTTCTTTTTAGGAAAATGATTTAATAGCTTGCATAAGCCACATTTTGGCATGATAAACTTGTATGGATACCAACAAATTTAGGCAGAGGTCTACTCCTGAGCTGCTCTAGACCTCTGTCTAGTGTTGTTGTATAGCTTTAAATGAAGACATTGCCATCAATCAGCCTGTCACCTACCTCACTACCCACTTGTATTAAATGATTTCACTATCAGCTAAGATGGAGCACACCAGTGAGTGGCATATTATAAGTGTCTAGAGAGATTAGATACTGAAATTAGATGGATAACATCCAGGCTGCTGCACTGGATCTCTGAGCTCCCAGCATTGCGGTTGCCAATGTGTCCTGCTTCAGTCAGATAAAACCTAAAGCTGCGCTTCCTCATTCGTTTCCCTTAACGGAGGGTGCAAAGTGGAGGTGTGTAAAGCCAGTCTCCTGAGAAAGTCACAATAACTGTCTGCACTATATAAGCAACGTGGCATCTAATTCTTCTGTAGAAGAAATAGTGTAGCACATCGCTTTATATGCCTGAAATCATCAGGTGCCTTAGCAAGCTCTAACCCCTTCTGGTTTCAGTTTCTTAAACCAGTAGCTTCTCAATCTGTTTTTCCTTGGGGTGGTGCTTGACAAAAGGTGATTTTAAAAAATAATAACTGAAGCATCAGTAAAAACTGGTCAGCTAAGAGATCTGAAAGCTGATGAGACCCAAGATGACAGGCATCCTTGGGGAATGTATCCTTCTCTCTGGGAACATTGATTTTAATATGCTGGAGTAGCATGGGATTTAAAATTGGATACATGGGTATTAAAGTACTGCCTTAGTTTCTGTCGTCTTATGATAGGAAAACATTCTGTTGAGAAAAAGGTACAGTATATAGGCAATAAAAGAAAATATAGCTACAGGTATTGAGAAATAGCATTTTAAAGCCTGTTTCCACCGGTGTTATCCTTTTCTTACAAAGGGGCACAAATATGTAAAGGGAAAACTGGGTTGATTGGTGTACTCTGATACAGGAGGCCAAAGGCCTTACCGCAAATGGCTGGCTGTGGAGTATGGCAGACAACTATTTTATGAATGCTTTAGAAATATTCAGAAAAGTTTAGGGATTACTTAATTATTTCTAAGTCACACCTATAGAAACAAATAAATAGGCTGCTATCGGTTTGTCTTTTCAGGGCTCAAAAAGAGTGTAAAAACTTAATAAAAATCTCAGTAACTTTTCTAAATTTAAAAATGTAATGACTTAAGGTCCCAGAGGTTAATTCTGGGAGAGGACCTCTGCTCTATTTTCTGTAGAAATATGTCTTTTGTAGTCTCCAGCTAGGCTCCACATTTGTAGAAAAGAAGGAAAAGTTTCTCAGAGTTATAATATAATATATATATGGAGATATGTATCTATATAAATTAAGGTTCTTTTGCTCATCAATTACCACTGAATGCAATCTCAGTCTCCCTAGTTAAATGAGCTAGCATGGCATGGTCTTGTTCTTTACTGGGGCCTCTGGGTGTTCCTCCAAGAAAATGCCGAATAACATTCAGGATGATAAAGTAATAAAGGCTGTAGCACACTTTTTAAAAAATTTGGGGTTTTTTTTGTGGGAATCTTGTGTGAATTTTTTATGGTAGAAAAGTTGTTTGGGTTTTTTGTTTTGTTTTAAATCTCTATATTTATCTATTCCTGAGCCATCTTAAACAGAATTTAGATTTGTACTTATGGCCCTTAATTCATCTGTTATCTTAAAACTTTTCCCTGTAATTTGTGATACAAAAGATTGGGAAAATAAAATTCTCTTTTCTTCGTATTCTTTATTTGCGTGGAAAGTGGAAATAGTTGCAAAATAAAAATTGCAGCCCTGACAAGATCACAGATGATAATTTCAGCTCAGCTATACCAGCAAGTGTAGCAGGGGTCAACTATCAAACAAAATACAGCTACTACTCAGGAACTCCAGGAGAGGAGCTGAGCAGTGCTTTATTTAACAGAGACCTACCTCAGGAGTTTAAGGTAGTCAGAAAGTCATTGCTCAGACTCCTGTTTAGCAAGGAGCCTGAACTTTAATGCTCCATGTATGACGGCCAATCTCATCTGATTAACTGAAGTATTGCTATAAGCAGAAACAGGAAGGGATAAATTCCACACGTGTGGGATTTAAAATAGGACCCTTAGGCAATCCCATGCACAGGCTGCTGAAGGAAGGCAAAGGTGTTCTGGTGCTATTTAGTGTCCTTTGTTATGGAGTAGGAGATGTCTGACTACGATGGAAATTCTGCTGAGTTCCCCTAAGGTTCAGAGTAGAAATAAGAATTTCAGTTTATTGGTGATAGTTTTAAACTGAGAACCTTGCAAGCCAATATGGCGGAGTCACTAAGGGTAGCGTCTGCAGAGGATGGCAAGGGGAAAGGTGGGAAGGGCAGCTGCTATGTTGCTGCCAAGGAGAGAAGTGAAATGGTCCTGCACCCTCCTCCCCTCTTGAGGGATGCCTCTCTCATTTGTGTCCTCAAGCGTGACCAGCTCTGTTGACTAACATGGTGCAGCTTTTATTTTCATCAGAATAGCAAAATATCCCCTCTCTCTCCTCTCAAAAGGTAGGTCTGGCTCACCTTTCCTGGTCTCGTTCTCTTGGAGGCTGCATTGGCCGGCAGCTCTTGGCCTCTTCCCTGAACATGGTCAGGAGAGGATTGGGACAAGCCTATGTCCCTGCCTGCACCTTGGTGGCACTTTAGTAAGACGTTTGTTTTCTAGAGAACAAAGATCGGTATTCAGTGAAGAAGGCCAAGATGTTGTGACAGATGCCAATCTGCCTGGAAAATACTGAGCCTGTGCTACCATTCTCAGGCAAAAGAAATACTCAGGTTTTAGAGAAGCATCCACTGGAACTAAGCACGGCACAGGTACTCCTGGATTTAGTATTGTTGCTTTGACCTGTTTAGACCTATTTACAATGCTGAGTCTGGTGAAATCTGGGGTACTTTTGTGTGTGTGTGTTTGGGGTTTTTTTTAAGCAGTGGGAGGCAGGATTCCTTTCTCATTTCTGTTAATAATTTCTTTTGAATAGCTTGAGAAAAAAGCGGCATCTTTCTGTGCCTCCGTTTGCATATTTTGTGAGAAAATTGGAAGAATAGTTGCATATCTCACTAGAGGTACCGAAAAGATTAGTAATTTTTATGAAGTATTTTGAATTTCTGGAAGAAGAGATGTTATGGACAAGCAAATATTATTCCCTTGCATAAATACTAAATGTAGAAGTTGAGCAGTGATACCTAAGATAATCTAAAACTCATCTTAAACATTTATAAGTCCTCCTCTTTTTTTGGCTATTCTTATAGGTCCTGTTTCTCAAGATGCTCACTGTTGGCAACTTGTAGACAAATCCCTGGAATTTAGGGATGCTCAGTCCTGATGCTCCTTATTTTTCTTTGTCACAATTCAGAATATTTTTTGAGGCCCATGTAGAAGGCCAAGCTCTCAACTGGAGTAAGTGCAGGTAGCTCTGTTCAGCTGAACACCTCTATGCCTATTTGTATTAGCTAAAGGTCATGCCCACATCCTGACGTACAAATGTCTCAGTCTGCAGTGTGAAAGCTATTGCTTTCTGTTTTCCCAGTAGTAAAGATACTGCAGAAGAAATAGGCTTCAAAAGCCTGCTGGTCCTCTGTAAGATGTTTTAGCGTTCATCCTGTACTGCTAATATATGGCATTTGTAGCGCATGGTTTGCTGAGGGAAATATTAACAGGAGTAAACTGCAGCAACTTCATTGTTGCCAACATCAGCAGAGGCAACTGGGTGCTACTGCAGGGCTCACCTGGTATTATTTCAGAATAAAATCCTTGCTTTACAGCTTTAACTCCTGCTCACTGTCTGAAATGCAGCTGCTGTGCTGCTGAACTACTGAAAAATCCTATCATGTGGGTAATTTCAGGCTGTCGGCTGTAAAAACAATAGCAGGCAAGGAGACTACAAAGAATGGGTTAAATCACAGACTTCCTACCTCTTCGGTATTCCTGGATAATAATCCACCTACAGTGACTCCACACTGTGGGTAGAAAATGCCTACCTCTTTTTGAACATAATTTATGCACTCCTTTGCCTTTTGAAAAGGAGAGACATCAGCCAGATAGAAGACTGCTCTGCTGCATTAGGGCTCAAAATTAACCATCCAAATGCGTGCCTGATGTGCAAGTCAATCTGCCAAGTCATAAATGCTACAAACAGACGTTTGATTACAGTGCGTATTTTTAAAGTATGCTTTTTGGCTAGGTAGCTTTAGCAAATACCGTTTCTGCTAGTCTGTGCTAAGAGGAGAGGGATACATATGCTGTTAACCTGGCACAATACGAAATCTGCCATAAACTGATTTCCCCGGAGGATTTCTTTCCGCAAGGGCTGTGTGCTATGAGGCAATGTCTCCCAGATGATTCAAAGTGCCCTTGACTTGATCTGCAGTAAGCAGGAAGGAAGGTGCCTGATAGTTTCTTCTGTGATGCAGTGGTGGCATCTGAGGAGGCTGAAAGTGTGAAGGAGACTTAAAAGGAAACTCATTCCTTTTTTCCTTTTTTTCTTTTTTTTCCCCTTATGAGAAAAAAGTTCTTGCGCTTGGACCTGAAGGGGTTGGTTGTTGAGAAGTTTCTGCTTTTGAAGTAAAATTCAGACCTAGAAAATTCTATGATGGTTGCATAAGTATTGAAATTACAACATTGCTAAAGCCTGAAAAGCAGGCAATTGACTGGGGAGCATATTTCTAATATAATTGCTTTCTGACCTTTTTTGTTTTGCTTTGAGTTTTGATTAACTTCGCATTAATTATAATCAGTGAACACTGGGGAAGAAAGGGTGGGGTTTTTTGTTAAAATTCCACCAGCTTTCCCTTATTCTTCCATTTGGAAGAGGAGTAATTCCTGTTACCTGCAGGAATTACTTGAGGAAAAAACAAACAAACACCACAGGGAGGTCAAATTTAACAATTCTGATCCCTTGAATTAGCCAGGATATTTAAGCAATTTCAGGCCATCCCTGTATGCCATAAAGAATCAAACCCATGATAAATATCAGTTAGAATTAATTCTTCAAAAGCAGTGCATTTTTCTGAGGAACACAATGGCCCCTGAGCAATATATAAAGACATTTTCTGCTTGCCTATAGCAAGAATTACCGGACTATTACAGTGGAAGGAGACACCAGCAAGTTGGTCTTGTGCTGTTCACATATCTCCAACACACTCTGTGGTCTGCACACTAGTCAAAGGGTATTTTCAGAGAGATTGATATCCACAAAGCAGATGTGCAACTCCTGTGTCATCTGCCTTGCTCTTTGAGTCTTCGGGGGAATAACTAGGTAACTCCCTGTCCCAACATACTGCCAGTGACAGAACAGGTCCAAGTGTCATTCTGCTGTGTCTGTCCTGACTACTTTGCCTCTCATCCTGATCTGTTAATACTACCTCTACCACTTCTGGCTGAATGTTTCCTCAGGAAGTGAGTAGCTGTCTGATGCCTTTGTGTCAGAGGTCTCAATATAAAGATGATCCTGGAGATAAAGCCAACCCAGCTGACAAAAAGGTGACCGCTCCTAATATGTTTCCTGCCTTTCTGTGATTGCTCAGGGAGCTTCAGCATATGTCGGGCTTTAGCACATACAGCATCTGCTCTGGCATCTTATTCTATAGGGTGTTGGTGGTCTTGGAAGAGACCCACTTTGCTAGACACAGCTCTCAGCTCGTACTTAGTCTGCCTGTTCTGGGAAGGCAACCTCTTTTCTGACAACAACCAAGATAAAAATGAAGGGTGCCTTCTATTGCCACTGCAGGGCTGATGTGTAACTTGCTCCTTCAAACTGAAATCTCCATTCAGAATACACAGATTATGGAGACAATGGGTTAATTAATTTAGACTATTTTCTGGCTTTGTGAAGTTGCTGCAAACTGGGGCCAGTTAAAATGTAGGGCATGATTAAGTCTGCTAGCGCTTTAGTTTTGTATGTTTTGTTTTAAAATGTCTGGTTTAGGATATATGTATTCCAATTTGATAAACTTTGTCATTATTTAATTAAAAGTTATTTAGTAGATCAGTCAATAACCTGATATGCACGTTCTATTGGGTGTGTCTTGTGTTAATTTTTCATCTGAAAGAGCAAAAAGAATCTTCTGAATTTTTACCTGTTGTTTTAGAAAGGTTTTGTAGATAGTGTGTTAAATGTTCCTAAATTTTACCTCCCTGATCCACGAAAGCTTTGCTTTCTCATTTCCTGTCAATCTTATTGAAGAATGCTGAATAATCAGAATGAAGCAAAGATAAGATTGCCTTCTGATCCCTCTGATATATTTTGAGAACAACTTTAGTTCTTTCTGTGTCGAAAAGATGTCCTCGCTTCACCTACTTAAAGCAAACATGATACTGGAAATTCATACAGTATCTCCAATTTATCTCCAAATTACTGTGCAAACGTTAATTAGTCTCTCTGATACCCAGAAGAGGTAGATAAATAATATTCTATTATCCTGATTATATAGGTAAATCACTATCAAGACGTTGCGACTTGCCAGAGGTCACATTTGAAGTCAGAACAAGAGTTGGTGCATTCCTGTGCTTCCTACGCAAGATCGTACCGCTTCTGTCTGCTACCTTCTCTCTCCTTGTTGCTGCAGTTCCTGCCACTGAATCTTAAACGTATATTCATATCGGAGTCCTTAGTGAACAGAACACATTATTAACAAAGCCACATCTTTACATTACACAGCATACATTGTCAATTAAAGATTGCTCATTTATTCTAGACTTTTTTTTTAATTAATCTGATCAAACAAGGGCAAAGGGATGCTAATTGTCCCATGGATTTAATGCACAATGAGAAGCACCCCCAGATTAATACCTATGGGGACAGCCGCCGAAACTTGCAGGGCATCTTTTAGTCTGACAGAGCAAGAGCTTGTGGCTCCTTCTCACTTCCACAAATGTCATATCTATTTATTAGGCCAGTTGTTGTTTTCTCCTGAAATCCCATCTAGTTGTGGATCACAGCTGAAAGGAGTCTGTGTGTGGTGACGGCTATAATTCTTGTGCAGGCTAGGTTGGAACACTGAAGTCTCTGTCCTAGAGCTCTTAAAGAGATGAAGTTGGCCTCATTTTTGGTTTGGGTTTGGTTTGGTTTTTCTTCCTGCCAAGCTCTTGTGCCAGTTGTCAAGGTGTTTGACCTTCACAGGCCACAGAAAAAAGAGAGTGCATCCGAACACGCCATCCAAAATCCTCACATGTCCTTACAGCAAAAGCTTCTCCAGTACTAGCACTGGTGGTAATACACAAGGCTTTTCACTGTGGAGCCTAACCCTTTTTTTCATTCTTTTGCAAGCTCACAACAGCAAAATGTGCTCTTTTGACCACAAAATCTATTACTGCAAATTCCCTTCTTCCTAGGCTCTTGTGAGGGCTGCTTTCTCGCTTGCGACACATGCGGAATCTACTGGCATGCTGCTAGCTCATTTGAATTATTCTGATTAGGTTGTTCTCACCTTGCTGGAAAAGGGTTTGCTGTAAGTTGCTACAGTCTGAGATTTCAAGCTCTTGACAGTCTTGTTTCTCTGCTAGTAGGCTGGTGATTTGTCATCCTACATTCCCTTTCCAGGGTACCAACGCTATTTGTTCTTCAATGTCTAGTGAACGTTAAAGGACAAGACTTCCCTCTCCCCACAGTGAACTGTTCTTCTAATTCTGAACCCTCCTCCCATCTCCTATTTACTGTTGCTACATCCTACTCCAGGCATTTTCCTTCTCAATGATTATGTTGGAACCATTATTTTCTGTAGTTCTGCTTCAAGAGAGCGTCCTTCTAATACCTGATGGGGACTGCAGTTCCTCCACTGCGTAGCATCCCATGCTCTGTGAGCAGGAGATCAGTTATCCAACAACAATTAAAATGTTTAAAAAACAGCATTGGTGCCACAGCCTCTGGGTGAAAGAGGAACAATCAGAAGGACAAGATCTTGTTGATCCTTCTAAAAGGAAGAGTGTTTTCATGTCCAGAAAAGGCTAGAGAAACAGAGCCAGGCTGAGAATCATTTGAAGAAAAATTCATGAGCAAAGCTGTATGTTCCTGATCTACGTGGATACCTGTTTTTATTCTCAACTGATTTAAAAATAAACAAACAAAAAACCCCACCTCAAACTAAGCTAAAGGACTGCAAGCAGATGATGTGTATTTGTAAATAACTCAATGGAAATTATAAAAGCGATTTGGAAAAAAGAGATCCTTTTTTCCTTGAAAACATTCAACAAAATCTGGCTTGTTTCTTTCTATATGCGTGTTTAAAAAATAAAATCACTGCCTCAGCACAATGGGAGATTCAAAACCATGAGTGGCTACTTAGCATTTTGATGAAGATAGGTGTATTTTAAGAAAAAAAAGTATTCTGTCCTAATCTGCAAGCCCGTGGTGAGTTTTGCTAACTAGAAGAATTTGTAATTTGGACTAGTGAGTTGGTTTAAGAGTGTTTTTGTGGCCTGTGGGCATTTTAATAGCAGGACTGCGGTGAGCACTTGCAGTGAGCTCTAGCAGGAATTATGCAGCTTGATAGCTTCATGTCATCTTGAAATTTTTCTTGATTACAGCTAGTATCGTATGCAGTGCAGGTAGTGAATGAGAAGATATTTTTTTCCATTTGTATCCAAATCTTTATTGATATTCCTCTCAAAATACAGCTTCTAGTCTCTCAATAAACATGGTACAGGGCTTGTGAATGTAGTTTCCACACATAAATTGTCCAGTGTGTTTTTCTGAATGTATTTCTGAGCCCTTTGCCATCTGTGTATTTTACAGCTCTTGTAGGAAGATCTTTAGACCAAACTACTGCTGTCTCTGGACAGTCATGTACAAGCTTATAGTAAAAACCTCTTTTTTGGTTTGTTTTGGTTTTTTGTTCTTTGTGGCAAAAAAAGACCTGTTGTCCTAACATTCATGCCTAGGATGTCTGCTTAAATTTACCGCAATTCTCACACCTGTAAACATATGCATCTTCTAAAATATATTTAGGACAATCAGGATAAAAAGAGATTAGATTATATTTCTCACTGGGTTAAATTAGACCTTCCTGCTGAAGTCAAGAGCAGGGAAAACTTGTATTTGCAAGAAGTGTCGTAACAACAAAGAGCAGTTGTGCGTGTTGTTCTCAGCAGACATGCAGCTACTTTGAAATCCTACCTGGATTAAGAGAGTATGAAAAAGTACTTCATGTTGGTGCTCATAAAAATGGTAGTCAAATGATCAAAACAAAAGGCTATGGATACATAGTCCCCCCGTGCAGTATTCCATAACCACATAGATCCAGGCTATGGAGTAGATGTTTGCTTTACCCAGTTTTAATTCCTGTCTGATGGAGGTTGTGTAACATGAGTCTCTGCATAAGGCAACAAACGGCTTTAATTGGCTCTTAGCAGAGTTCTTCACCTCCTAGCAGAATGAAAATAAGGATGACCTCCCCAGATTCCTACACGTGAAAGATAACTATCCCCTATTTGCAAGAACCCGGCAGAAGCTTTGTGGAGGTTCCCCCTTCCTTTGAATTTTCTTACGAGGTGCCTTTCATCCTAATTGTCATGAGTGCCATATTTTGCACTTCAATAATGAATACTTGTTTAAAATTCTAATGATACTTTGTTTATATCTTGTCCTTTTTGTATAAGTTTTTTAAAGTATTTTTGTAAATAGTTAAGACCCACAGGACCTTCATGATGCAGGGAGATATTAGTACTGGCAGTATCCTTATCAGACGATGATAAATAGATGCATGAATCTATCACAACTGACATTTAAAGAAGTTTTCAATGCCTAGCGTAAGAACCTTTGGGGATCAACTTGAAGAGACCATCTGCAGCTGTCATTAACTTCAAGGGGAGCTATGAAATTCCTGTTGTGACCTTCTTTGTGAGATCAACATTTATATCTAAAGGGGAATTTTGCTACTGGAGGATGTCCAAGGCTTAGCGAGACCTCTGACACAGGAGTTAGTCCAGTGTCTGAAACCTGCTTGTGTTTAGCTTGTTTTCAGATGTGGAGTGGGCCTTTTGGATGCCAAATGCAGGGTCTTGCGAACACCATTCCTCTTGTTGCAAAAAAAATGTACAAATTTAATTACAAAACAAGCTGGAATGTTTTTTGTGTAGAACATACAGAGAACACAAGACCACAGCTCCAACCTTCCTGGCTTTTGTTCATATTCCTGCCACAGTTCTCAGTAAGATTTCTGTTTCATCTATATTTGCCATAGTCCCTCCTTTCTCCCTTTCTAATAATTTAAGAGACAAGATGACAGAACAGATTAGAAAAATACCTATAAATAATACCGTAAGTAAAGAGGCATTTACCCACTGAGTCTTAAAACTCACTCCCTGATTTGGTTCTATTTTTATAAGCTTCATCTTAGTTGACACTGACAATGATTCATATAAATATTAAGTATTCATTTTTAGTTCATTGCACATAAGTGAAGCTAAACTGTAGTGTTTTTTGGAGTTTTTACCCTGCATGTCCTCACTTAAGATGGAAAGAAGGATAGGAGTATTCAGTTCCTGAGTACTCTACAATCTGGTCCTATATTAAATAGCATAGATGTAACATTTTTAAAATTTGCAATGCCATTCATATTTCAAGGGGGGGGGGGGGGTTAGTTGATTTTTTTCCTTCTGCAGGATATAAAAATGGGTTGTGTTACCCTGAATTAAAATCTAAACCCGGAGGCTGTGGCATATAACATGATTTCTTATTTATCCCTCTTTGTTGTGTTGTAGTTACGTAGAACAACTGATCATTATTCTTTT
The DNA here is from genome assembly GCA_013400195.1 of Aramus guarauna. NCBI lineage: Eukaryota > Metazoa > Chordata > Aves > Gruiformes > Aramidae > Aramus > Aramus guarauna. Next base: position 1,673,921 of record VXBL01001841.1, read on the forward strand.
GCTATATCTTGGTTTTAATTACATCAGTTTTAAAAATGTTTTATTTATTGTCCAAGTGTTTTGTTCTTTAGACTGCACAGCAAAGCTATTTAAATAGTGAAAGAAAACATTTTTTCAATATTTTTCACTTCTAAATTGTAATACAATTGTGTTTCTGTTATAGCAGGAGTAGATTTGACAACAGATGGTAAAACTGCCTCTGCTTCATTAGAGCCCCTGGCAAGACTCCTGTATAAGGTAAATTACAGTAGAGAGGGATATTTAACAATAGACCCTTCACAGTTTCCACTAAGATTTTTGAACTAGTGTTATGTTTATCATGAAGGCAGTCAATGTAATAGCTAGAATGTTTATTGATCACTGTGTTGGTTGTTAATGCCAGAGCTATAGCTTACGTGCTGTAAAAGGCCCTAATCTTGCAAAGACTTGTTCTAGTGCTTTTCCAAGTTAAATTTACCCTGGCAATAGTTTAATTTAGATTGTTTTCCTTTAATGTTGATAATGTACTTCGAAATATTAAAAAGTAATAGAATGTAAGTGATCGATTCCCATTTAAATTAAAGGAATGTTTATGTTAAAATATTGATGAAAAGGCAGCCTTCAAAGATTTTAAGAATGCTTGCATTTCATGGCATGACTGAAAGGTGACAGATTGATAGCCCTGGGAAATGTAGGTCTTTTCAAAACAAATTATGTGATGTGTCCTTACACTGACTTAGGAGCTCACTTTCCAGTGTGGCAGAAGTGCTTAGATTCTGGGGTGAAAAAGTTTTCTCTACTTCTGCGTATCATCTCATACTTTTATTGTGCATTTTGTACAGTCGTTCTCCATAGGGGCTGCAGAGAGATCACTAAATCATTGCACGTGGCTCAACCTGGAGTCAACCACATGGCAACGACATACAGTTATTTCCTAACAGGAACAGGCTTCGAACTAGTGAGTAATTAAAAATAAAAAGCTAGCGTTGTCACACGCTAAAGTTACACTGTCTCTAACAGTGTCTCTACATATATCTGTTTTCTGCTATTAATCTTGCTGAATTCAGTAGCCCAGAATTACCACAAGGGAACAGCTTTTTAGTTCCACGGTAGTGGGAAATTCACATATCCAATATATTGGTTTGTGAATTCCTTGTGCCGTCCAAACTGGATCAGCTTCACTAACTGCTTGGATTATGCAGCTGCATGAAGTTGAGACGTCCCTTGAGCAGAGACGGATGAAAATTTGAAATCCTGCAAGTGGAGGAAGATACTAAATCTGAAATTTCACATTCTAAGCAAAAAACAGTAGCCACTGGATTACTGCATCTGGGGAACTGTTTCACACTGCTATCATCTCCTGTTTTCGTTTGAGTGTGTTTTTGAAAACAGCTTATATTCAGTGTGTGTATTCGGCAAGTGCATTTAAAGGACTGTGCTTGTTAGGGAAGAAAATTTATGGGCATTAACAAGGCTGTGATATAAGGTAGTTGCCAACAATACTAAAGCAGTTCTGGGCATGGGAAGGAATAAGGGACTGGAAATTTTACTATGCATTTTAAAAAAATTACATCTGCAGGTTTACTGTTTTGGGAACTGTAAGTTTGAACTCACACGGCTACATTCTTTCATGAGTCTGGCCCCAGAGGTGAAGCTATAGGAACTGACTGCTAGATTTCCGTGACACTGGAGTGACAGAGAGATGGTGGGTGCCCACCCCTGCTCTCTTTGCACTGGTTAGCACAGCTCATACATGTACCACACTTTTTGAAGAATCATAGCTTTGGGTGATCTTCTGCTCTGATCCAGCTTGGTTTGGGAAACACTACATCTGAGTATAGCACAAATTCTTCCCAAAGATGCTTACTGTTAACTTGCTGGTTTTATGTCAATAGCATTTGGAGGTGTCAACAGAAATTATAACCTTATTGTGCTAGTTACTGCAATAAACACATAGGAAGGAAGAGCCAAAAAAATACAAAGCAAGTAACCTGAGAAAAGTTTTTCCTATTTTGAAAATTACACGCCAAGATTAAATGTCTTGTATGATTCCACACACAGTAAAATTCATAGAAAATAAGAAGGGCTGAAGCATACCTAAATGACGTGGCTTAATGAGCTAATATCATGTGCTGTCTGTGTGCTTGGCCATTGCAAATGTTCGTTTGCTGAGCTATAAGAATACAGCCTGCCTTTGTACTACTGGCATGCTGTAGATGCTAGCTGAAACCTCTGAGAGGATTCTTCAGAGCTAACATACGCAAGCAAGGAGGGCGAACAAATAATTACTTTAGTCAGATCTGCTAACAAATGCTCGCTTGATAAGATTCATTAATTCAGTTGCTTGCAATCATTTGTCCAAATCTCAGGTTTTGGGTTTTTTTTAGATTTGTGGGTTTTTGTTTTTTTTTTTTTTCCCCTTTCTAGTAAATTCACACCATATGGGTCTGTGTATGGTTCTGTGGATGTGTAGAATGTTCTGAATGACTGTTAAAGGTCACCTAATAAGAACAAAGGCTTACCCTGCTGTCCTAGCCAAGCTATCCTTTGAGGACAGTAAATGTGCAGTTTTAGGGGTTGCTGTAGCTGATGGTAGTATATATGTGAAGATAAATTTGTGTTTTGGAGTTGAAGATGCTACAGAATTGCTATTGAATTTCAAACTTTTAATTTACTTTTAGTCTATGTCACTGACACTTACAAAGTAAAATGAGCTTCTCTTAGCGAAGCAGGTTGTCCAAAAGATGTTTTCTTTGGAACAGGGAATGCACTTTTGCACTATTGATTTCCTGCTGCTTAGACATAACTAACATTTCAAGTAATCTATACGGTTTTGAAATTTATTTTAGGTCTTCTAATAAAATCACTAGCACCTTTGGGACGTCTTGCTAGGATAAACACTGAACTCCTATCAGCTAGACACTAAATTTCAGTATTGCTTAAGCAAAATTCAGATTAAAGCTGATGTGTTACTGCCCCCCAAAAAAGATAACCAAACACCCCCCACCCCAGCAATTGACTCAGTGTGATACTGGTTGAGTTATCATAGCATCTTCTGGGTTTGTTCTTACAAAGTGCTTTACTGAAAAAGCCTGAGTTAAAATCAGTTCTGCAGTATGCGGGACACATTCCCAAGAAGTGCTAAGACGTACTGTCACTAGATTTCTTGCAAAACTCCACACTATAAGCAATGGGGAGATCCATGCTAAAAGAAGAAACAGGAGCAGCACAATGTGGCTAATTGCATGTTGTCTTGTTTTTAGAGTACAGATCAGAGGCTGCGGTGAAGGCAAGCCCTTTTGCATTGAGTATTGTGGCAATTACACAATTGTCCTTGTCCTGAAAAATTTTGCCTGAAGTAGGTCTGCTTGGGTCTCTGGCTGGATCCCACAAAAATCAGTGCTAGCTGTGGCAGTGGCCCTGTGAGGTGGGGTGGGATTTTACTGACGGTCTCTTAACTCCTTACCCATGTCCTTTTCTGCTATAAGACACGACCTCCCTCCCACTGGAGCTTGTAGGTGCTTAGCATTTTTAGACTTTCTCCCTGTTCATTTTTTTGAAGTCTGTTATCAAATTAGAAGCATTCTGGTCGAAGGTTTTCATTTAATAACTGGGTAAATCACAAAATGGGACTCCACCATCTATAACTGTCAATTGATCTGGTGTAATGAAGACTGCAAGAATCCAAATGGAAAAACAGAACAGGGTTATTGGAACGAATTTTCCAAGTGAAATCTACAGCTGAATTTCTAATGCATGTCAAATAATAAGCGACCTGAACTGACCAGATCTTTTCTGTATTTAAATAGGGAAATGCAGGTGATGTTTTAAATGTGGTTTTGGAGGGAAAAAGTGGGCAGGACTAGGGATTCTACTGCAGTTGAAACAAGGAGCTATTATTCCGTTGGTGTATTTCTGTGCACATTTTTAATTTTTTTGTGAATGCTGAGTAGATGATGCAGGGAATTCAGGAAAGTAGATGGATTCAGCTTAGCTGTGCAGACCAAAATGCCTGTTTTAACTCGTATTTGTCTCTGGGAAATTACAAGACTCGGTAGGAATAGGTTTTTGCCTCTGTTATTTAAAAGCAAATAATCCATTGTACTGCTTCTTAAAAGGGACATTCTTTCTCAGATTTTCAAGTAAAAAGCCAGTAGGATATTTAAACCATTTCATGGGGTCACGCTACCACAGTAGTCTCGACTGAACATTTTCTCAAATCTAGCAGTGTTAAGATTTACTGCTGCTTCTGAAGTATCAACATAATTACGTAAGTGTGTGCCAGCAGCATGTGCCTGTGTTGGTAGCTCATGTGCAGCACACATATTGCTGGCTGTCCGCAGTGCACTGAAATCAGAGATTTATTGCATTTACAAAGGGTCATTACAATGCAATTTTAACTTACTGTCATTAAAGGGTCTTACATCATAAGCAATCACTGCAAAAAGCCTCGGACTGAGATTTATTCATAATTTTTATAGCATGATTTATTAGAGCCCCCAATATATCTTATAAATCATCTCTGAAAGAAATGAAAATCATTTAGGGCCTGGTCCTTTCACCTTTATCCGTGCTGGGTAGTACCTTGTTCTCAGCCCAAAGGAAAGAGGGATGTTCCTGGAGTAAACTATCACTACAAGAGTAGGAGTGAAGATAGCAAAATCTGGGTCCTTACTGAGCACAGGAGAGAGATGTAAAAATTATTCTAGAAATGACAGCATTCGGTTTATATTCCGGGAGGGAGGGGGTGGTTCTCCATAGATTCATAGATTTCTCTGATTTCATCTGATCCTAACACTCCTGTGTACCATTTGGAGTGAATCACATATTTATGTAATGCAATATTCCGTAGAGAAAGCCAAGTCAGCCTTCCAATGCTGTTCTTTCCTCAGATCAAATTCAGCATATAGTAACTGAGAAGCTAATTGTAATACAATTGCAAAGATCTCAAAATGGCTGTTCTATTAGTCTTATCCCCCCAAGAATGCACTGAAATTTCATAAAAACAAGCGTATACAAAATGGAAACTCATTTTTGCCATCTGTATTTGCAAGGGAAAGAATTATGCACTTGATTATCAGTTAGGGCCCAATTTTTCAAGCTGAATACCCCTGCTTGCCCTTTTTATTATAAAATACAGTGCTTGGATATGATTTGGTTGAACATTAATTGAAGTCATGTGGCTTGAATGGGGATGTTATTCTATAGTCCTTTGCATGAAAAAATGCCCGTAAGACCACAAAGAGCTTTGTCAGTATTAGAGCTCTGTGTTTTGATGCAATGTGCTAAAGATGCTTATGTCTTTAAATGATTATGAAAATATATATTTGAATATGTATGTTCCTAATAAATTGCAAAGATCTATTGCGCTTCAGTGCTTTGGAATGGAAATATGCAATGTATCTATTAAAAACGGAGTACGCTGTAATTTATTTGTTATCCTGAACCATACTGCAGGAAAATTCATTTCTATCCTTGAAGTTAGTGTGGTAATTTTGGCACTGGATTTCAATAACAGTAAGGCTCTGTTGCTGATTTGCTAACATCTCTCCTTATGTTAAAAGAAAGGCAATATGTATAGACTTTACTAAAGTACTACCATAAATATACACAGATCAGTCACGTATTTTTAAAAAGAAAGATGAATACCATTGAATACTAGACTGCACAGCAGAAGGAAAAACAAGATGGAAAAATAGACTTCCTAGGTATAGTCTAATATATCACATTTTTGTGAGCAGTTCTAAAATAGAAATATTATGATTGATCCATGGATCTTTTTATCCTTTGTCTCATGATATACCAACAAAGAATACCAGTATTTTGTTGCCTTTTTTTCCTAACCAAAATAGCGAATGTCAGGAGAAGGGCAAAGGAAATAACTGAAGGCACATAGGGATGGATTAAAGAGAGAAGGGACCAAATATCATACTGAAACCAGTGATATTGATTTCAGTGGCACCAAGGTTACATTTTCAGAAGTATTTTGGGATGGTTTAATTTTGAAGTCCTTCCTCATATGGAAATCCCACTCAGCATCGTAGGAGGTGGCAGTGATAGGAAGGCATATATATGTGTATGCATATGATGGTATGATCCATACAATCACAGCCTTGGCTAAATCAAGTAAATTTTGTAACCTAGAAACATTAAAATTAAGTAAGATTAAAAAAAATTTAAATGGCAACAGATGCTGTTCTTTTTTAAGGTTTTAGAATAATAGAAATAAAATTGGATATAGGCAAATGGATTAAAAAAAAACCTTCCTTGAATTAAAACTGCTAAGTCTGTACTAGCCAGCCATAGATTTGTCAGGTGGATAACATCATCCCTCTCATCTTCCTGTGAGGTTGTGACTGCAAAGAGATTGTAAGATGTTCTGGGCAGACATAATATCTTCCTAAGTGTTTCTGAACAACTCAAACCAATGAAGTTATAATTGGTTTGAGCATGGCTGCTCTCTTTTTTTTTNGGTGGCTGTAAAACTTACTACTTCTGAAGTCAGATGGACAATTCCCAGGAGTTATTTGTGAGTGTGCCTGCTCCCACCTTCGATGGGCACTGAACATGGGACTTGGTGTGAGCAGTGAACGCTTTCTAGCTGGCATTGCAAAAGCTTCTTTGGACAGGATGCAGAAAAGCCTGTACCACGCTTACTAATGGGTTATATAAGGATTTGCGGTAATATGTCCCTGGATGGGAGAAAATAGGAGTAAAATGGAATTTTAGGACCTGTATTAATAATGAATGACAGAATGGTAGTTAACAGATGTCTATCTGTAATTCCATTATATTACAAGTGCAGGGGAAACTTCATTTCATGTGGAAAAGATTCTCATTTTTCCAGAGCTGTAATGCAGCGTGCAGTTAAAATTAGGCTGTCTCGTTAATTGTCAAAGTATATGGTGAGAATTATTGCAGACAGCTTCAGTGCAGGATTAGATACGCCTCTGCAGGGGAGACCTTGCAGAAAGGCCCAAGGTGGGAGAGCAGCTCCATGAGGGCCCCTTTGATGAAATGCCTCCCCCAGGGAGAGGGCTGCCTGTGGGTAGGGGAAGGCGTGTGGGGCAGCTCTCCTCCTCCCTCTCACTATCTGCTCACGCTCAGCGAGAGCCCCCAGAGCTCTGTCAGTGGAGCACTCCTGTGTGAAGTGTGCCCCATATCACACAGCTGCAGAATAAGCTCCCCCTTATTGAAGGGTAATGAGTATCTATTCCCACTCCCTGATACTTTCCCCAATTCCTGAGCTTAGCTGTAGTGGGCCAGGGTAAAGGATGAGCAGAAATCACCCCAGCCTCTAAGCCTTGAGACAGTGTGGTTATTCAGCAACCTAAGATCCCATAAGCCTTCTTGTACCTACAGGATGTAGTTTATATAGAGAAAAATCAGTTTAAATGAACACAGCAAGGTTGAAATGCTCTGGAATGTACAAAAGAAAGCTGCAAGAAATCTCTGGGGAATACCTTTTTTGCATCTCTTCCCCACTATCCTTATTCCTCAGTGTTGGAAACTTGTCCTTCAAAAATCACCCACTGAGGAAAGCAGATCCTTCTGCAGGATGTGAAGGGACAACATGAGGGAAGGGTGAGGGAGTCTTGCCATAAGCCTTTCCTCTTCCAGATCAGAGCTGTACAGCATATGCCAGGATGGCAAGTCAAGCTGTTGAGGACTTTCCATAGGACCCCAACCAGCTTTTATTTAAAAACAGTAAAAATGTTTATTTGGAAGGACCACAAAAGCTTTCCTGAGGGTTCATTACTGAAGCTTAACTGTCCAATTTGAATGTGAGCACTAGCTCAGAGTCTCAGCTGAAAGCTCCTGGTTCCCAAGCTCTGATTAACCCAACGACTGTGAATTAACACAAACACAACCTTATCCTCCTGGGGAGGAGGAGAAGGAAGGGGGCAAAGATGTTAGATACCTGCAGGCCAAACTCCCCAGGAAGTCAGCAGGAGCTTTGCTGGTGTAAGAACAGCATGACCAGACATAAACATAAAAGAGAGAGGATGCTAAGAAAGTATTTTTCACACATTTGTGTACTGCGGGGCCTGTGAAATCTAATGAGTGCAGAAGGCAGGAACTCTGTTACAACAGAACTCTTGGACGTGCTGCTTTAGCGTATCTCTGTAGCTTTCTGTGTGACTCTATTTCCCCCTTTGCATCTATTTATGAAAAATAAATTTACAAAGTTGCCTGACCATGCAAAAAAGACAGTTCTAATAAGCTTTAAAGAAACATCTCACCAATTCAGGTGCATGGTATCCATCGACATGCAGTGATATCTAGCTGCCTGATCAGATGCTTTTGAAAATCTACTGGGATGCCTGTCTGTCTGCATATGCACCCGGTGTAACTGTAAATCTGATCTTTTCCAACACCTTCTCTGTTACTCTGTTCAGACCTCCAGGTACCAGACTTTGCCTCTGTCACCCAAATGTGGATTCTTGACGTTAGAGAAGCGCGACACTTGTTTCTCTTATTAAGGTAGGTGTCTAAGGCATCTGTGATTTGAAACAAGCTACCTTTTTCTATTACAGATTTAGAAGACAATGCAATCTTTTAACTTATTGAATCTTTTTAGAAAGAGCTACCTTATTTAAGAAATTAGTGTTTAGAAAACTAGACTTTAATTAAACTCAGCCACTGTTGTTGTAACATGAAACTTGACTATGTTGCACCTGAAGACAAATGATTAGTGACTAGGAGCTCATGCTTTATCCAAGTAAGTTTAGAAATAGACAACATTTGCAGAGTTAGCCAGTTTTGCCTGACATACACAAATGCTCTTCCAGTCTCTCCTGGCTGTCTACAATGAGAATGGATGTAATTTGGTATGAGTTAGATGATGGCAAAGCAAACCAGTCAAACGTACTTGTATTTGTAAGCAGTGTCCATCAAAATGCTCCAAGAATGACTAGATTTGAGTAAGTGCTGAGCTTTCCATAGACAGTTCCTAAACATTCACTGAATTAATGTACCAGATATAGTCCAGAGAAATCTAGCTTTATTCAGATATGCAGGTTTTCATTTAATCTTAATCTTTGTATACTGTATTCTTTTTACTTGCCAAGTGTAACAGTATAAGCGTTATGTAAACCGATGCTTATATTAAGATGTTATTTTGACATACATTTTGGTGCCATATGTAAACACCAAACATATATGTAATAATCGCCATTAGTAGCAGTCTCAGCTCCAATTAGGATGACAGATTTTTGTGATGCTTTTCTTTTTGACACAATGGCAATATGAATTTAAATTTTTGCATGACTGAAATAGTTTGTAATTGAAAGTAGTGTACACAATTAAAAGTGAGGTAACAGTGGATTTGTTGCCTGACTCTACTAATGATTGCTTTAATATACCGTTCACTTGTTAACGATGCTATCACTTATTTTACTGTAAATTAGCTATTGTGAGTTTGAGGTCTTTTTGCAACGTCTGTGTTAGGTTACAGGAGCATAAGTCACTCTCACCTCTTTTTACATCCATAACCATAATATATGGCTTTTATTAGAAACTGTTAAGTGTCTTATAATGTCTTCTTAATGGACAGTGTGTGCATGTGTTGATGATGAAAGCCATCTTCCTTCATGCAAAATATTAATGCATATGGCCTACATCTCCATAGATACAAGTTAAAGAACCATATTTAACCCATGAAATATTCAGTATATGCTTTAACTTTGCCCAGAATTTGTATTTCTCTAGTATAACAATTATTTAAGGAAAGAAGAGGTAAATTGGGGGTTGAATTCTACCAGGTATGCACATGTAATTGTGAATAAATTGATATAATATCCACTGAAAAAAACCCAAACAAAACCCACAACCCAACCCCAAATCACTTCATAAAATGCCTATTCCTAAATGAAAATACCCATAAAGAATTAGAAAATGGAATTTATATTTTCCTAAAATACCAGCTTATACATCAAGAAGACTCTTAATATTGGTTAGAGATTTTGTCCTCTGACCTATAATATCGTGCTTCCAAGCAAAAGGGTGTTTTAGCCCCTATTTGTATCCTTTTCATTGGGGCAGCATTATCCATTTGGCTTTTGGACCATTCCACAAAATCTTTGACAAGCACACTGCCTTGACTTGAAATCTGTTTTACAGATTCCTGGGCACCAGAGAGATCTGCTATTGAAACCAACACCTGCTAATATTGGGCTTGATTAAAGGAAGCTAAGCAAGCCCTTTGAAGGATACCCTCCAGCTTTCCCTCTCCATTTCCATGTTCCCTTGGCAGAAATCAGGGATCTGAAAGCTGCAATTCAACAGCATCATCCTTTCATCTCATGGTAAATATTTTATTATTCCTTTATCCTCCATGCTGTTTAAAGGAATTCATTTAAAATATTAACTTCTTTGTTCAGGGAGGAAATCTCCAAAGGGTATGCAAACAAGAATCTTTAGAAATGCACCAAGATATAACTCCAGGCTCTGCTCCAGCTTTCCCCATTCATTCAGCCTGCAGACCTGGTGGCTCCCTGCTGGAGATCTCTGCTCAGACCGAAAGTCTCCAGCAGCTGCTGTTCCACCACCCATTCATACACAAGCAGCTCCCCTGTCCCTGCATTTCCACCTCTCTTTCTTCCATCCATCCATCCAATTTGCTCGAAAATCTGATCTCACTTCTTTGATCTTCCTCAGGAACACCCATCATCCTCCCACACCAAAGCATCACTCGTCCCTACCGAGGGCTGGCAGCAATTATGCTCTAACTAAGGTACGTTTAAGAGAGGAGTAAAACCTACCCAAACCGATTTCTTTAGAAAGGCACTGTCCTTCATCTATTTTCCTGCTTATCAATATAGGTATCTTGGGGGTTTATCCTGTTGCTGCTCCTGAAGTAAATGTTTTCTTTACTTTTGACTTCAGGAGCAGAATTAGGCCCTAATTAATGTAATTATCCTCACATGTAATAGCATGAAAGGTACCTACTTAGAGGAGTCAGGTGATTGTTTAAGACCATCTTTATCCACAGCTATGCTGTGAACTGCACCAATGTGCATTCCCTTTCCAAAACAACTGCAGGCACCAGGAGGGGAGGAGTTGTCCTTCAGTAGCCAGGCAAGAAACCAGTAAAACATAGTGTCCCTTCTACATGAATGAACCCTCTCCTCTGATTAATACTTTGCATTTCTCACAAGGGAAAAGACAGGGAGGAGGTGAGGAACTGAATTACCCATTCTCAGAGAAGCATGATCATAAATATTTAACATGGTACATACGAGAAAAGAGAAAGGAACAGACCCGCTTTCCAGTCCAGGCTGAGAAACTCTGCAAATCCCCTGGTCTCCCAGGGACTGCCTGCTCCCGTGATCCTTTCTCCATCTCGTAAAGGGGAGAGAGCTGTTAGCTCATAAGAGGGCTGGACAAGGTGTCTCTCTCCTGGGGGATGACTGACTGTAAAAATCTGTGCGTGGAGGGAAATTACCTGGTCTGTGCATGGGACCCTGCCCCATGCTGGTGGGTTTTTAGCAGCCTGTTAGAAAATAAGGGTCTCTGGAATCACACATAGGAGCACATGAGGTTGTGCCTTAGTGTCCACTTGTACCCCATGCATGGGGTCTGCTTGAGAGTGTGGGTTATGTCCCCATAGCCTGTGCACGATTTTTGTATGACCGCACACACAGATGGCTGCTCTGCTCTGACAGTGGAGATAAACCTGATGATGCTGGGAGGAAGTGGGACTGAAGGGAGGTTCGAGTGTTTTGATGAGGGTGTGCTGATTGCATAGCTTACCCTTGCATATCTGGAGGAGTAGGGATCCTCAAAGAGTGCCCAGATGCGGGGCTGCCACCGTCTCCAGAAGCCCCCAGACCTGCCATCTGGGGAGTCACTAAGTGCTAGGCGTTTTGTCATCTCCAGCTCCTCTTCACCATCACCAGAGTCTCCGGTGCCATCTATGTCTCCGTCCTCGGCACTGCTATCCAGGGGCGCCCCACCAAAGCTGTCCAGAGCCTCTTCGGCGTCGCGGTGCTGCCGGTAGGTCATCCAACAGCAGGGCTCCACATCGGTCTCATCGATGCCCCAGAAGGCCAGCTCCTCCTCATACAGGGGCCCGCACACGTCCGCAGGGCAGTGCAGCTTGCCAGTGCGGTAGTAATTCAGGATGTGGGCAAAGACACCTGGGTGCCGGTCAAAGAAAAACTCATCCGTGCGGGGGTCATAGTCAAAGTGGCTGTGGGCATCGGGTTCAGCGATCCAGGCCAGCCGAGTGCCGGGCAGGGTGCGTAGGGTGCTGCGGTAAGTCTGGTGCCTAGTCCCTCCCACGTTGATCACAATGCGGTCGCTCTCGTCGCCCTGGCCCATCTCGTCTCTTATTAGGCATGTCGCAGACTCATCCAAGCAAGCACGGCAGGCAGCAAGCCCGTAAGGGGACGGCTGCTCGGTGGCAGTCGGTGCCTAACCCGAGCCCCGATCCAGGCCCGCGGGGGCGAGGGGCCCCGGCCAGGTCTGCTCCCTGGGGGCCGCTCCGAGGGGAAGCCGGTGCCGGTGGCTCCCGGCGCTGCACCGCCTTCGTCTGAAGTCAGACGCTCGGGGGCCGTCGTAGCTGCAGCCGCGGCGGAGGGGCAGGGGCAGGGGGGGCCATGCTCCGGGAGCGCGGGCGCTGCGGTGCCGGGGCTCAGGGACGTGCCGGAGGGGGAGGGCCCTTCCCTGGTTGGACGTTGCCAAAAGCACAAAAAANCCGCTGCCGGGCGGCTCGGTGCAGCCCGCCCGCTCCCCGGACAGCGCCGCGCAGGCGCGTTGCTCCCGCCCCGCCGTCGCTCTCCGGGTCCTAGCGCCGGCCTCGCCCCGAGGGCGCTGTCCCCCGCTGTCGCCGGTGCCGCCCCGATCCCCGCGGTTCTTCGGCCGCCACGTCGCGTACCTACTTACCGGTGCCGGGATAGAGCTCCCTGCTCCGGTAGCCCTGGCTGGAGGAAGAGCGCCCTCACCCTCCACTCACGTCCCGAGAACCGCCCTCTTTCTCTCAGCGGGGCGATGGCGGCACTGATGGTCCCCTTCGGGAGGCGTTGGGTTTTCGGGTGCTGCCCCGCGCTCGGCTCTGAGTGACCCTCTTTAGGGCTGTTGAAGTAAGTCATGGCGTTCTTGTCCTTCGTGGGCTGGACTCGCTGCAGGGCGAAGAGGTAAAAATCAAGATGATCTCCACAGGCATAAATTTCTCGCATCGTGAGCAGTGATGCCCTGGTTTGCCATTTCCTACTGCATTGCACCTTTATGTGGTCCCACACACCTGCTCTATTTGTCCATATTTTCTTCTATGTTTCTACTGTTTACTTGTTTTTCCCCTAACGCTTGGGTTGGTAGGAGGCTGCAATTTGGGTTCATGCTGTTTATTCTTTTTTGTTCTCAGTAATTCACGAAGAATGCCAAGGGAAATTTCACATCTACAAAAAGAGCAGTTCCTGCCCTGTGAGGAGCTTGAAGAACAGCAGCGAGATGATTTTGCGGAAGGGAAGTCACAGAGGTATGTAGACATGTTCTGTGTTTTGTTTCATTTGCTGCCAGTATCCCAGGAGGAGTGGGCTTATGAGAGAGCCTGGAAAGCTGAGCTGTTGTGGATGAATCGTGGCAGGCCGTGTCACAATGAGTGGATGAGATGGGGAAACATAACTGAAGGGTATATGGTTGAGGAATGCTGCTGGAGTGCAGAAGTGGTAGGGACAATGCGATGCTCAACAGAAGAGGGTAGGTGGGGTAACGCAATTAGGTTGAGCCTTGAAGAAGGACAGAGATTTGGATGTGCTGGAAGAGCTGGTGAAGAACCAGAAGTGGAAGGCTGCCAAGGAGCGAGTGGCATGGTCAGGTTTGTGAGAGGGGAGGTGTTTGGCCATCCACTGCTTCCTTGGGTGGCAAAGGAGCATTGCGTGTTTGGGGCACAGAGAAGAGTAGCTGTGGTGGGATATACCAAAGAGGCCTAAATAGCAGATTTGTCCGTGAAAATTATGACAGATTGGTCTTGAAGCTAGTGGGGTAGAAGGAAGGCCTAGGAGCTGGGTGCTATTTGTATACGACTTGTGGGAAAAGGGAGGGAAGACAGTGGAAATGGGGAGTATGTTACTGCTATTGGCAGTGAAAGAGAAAAGGGAAAGCGAGGCTAAACCAAGGCAACCTTGCACTTCAGCTAGTGTAAACTGATGACAAATCTCCAGGAAGAGGTGCCAGCTAGCCACTTGAGCAGTGGGATTGGACAGAGGGAGAAAGGTTGATGACAGAGGAAGAAATCTGAGAATCACATGCTATCTAAAATCCTTGAGAATTGCTGGACACAGGGTACAAAGGGAGAAGAGGGCGGATCTGTGAACCCAAGCCTGGCATTAAGAAAAGAAAAGAGGATGATAACTTATTGACAGAAATAATACAAGTGATTAATTATTTTGTAATCATAGTAAGCCACTACTTTTGACAATAATATATCTGGGACCCAGGAGAGAGGTTTAAGGACCTGTGAATTCTAGGCCAGTGGGTCCTTCTAGTCATATCCCCAACTGTAAAGGCCCTTTCCCAGCTCATTAGCTCCTGCCTTCCATGTTACCTTGCCCCACATGAGTGATTCCTCTCTAGGAATTTCAGTGTTGAGATCTAAGGTGACTGTGGGGATGAAAGGGATGTCTTGCAGCTCTGTCGCTTCAGTTTCCCTTCTTGTCTGGGCGTCTGCAGGAGGGTGGTACAGGACCTTAGAAGTCATCTGAAAGTATGCGTTGAAAAACAGAAAGCTTGTTTAAAGATAGTTTTCACAGACTCAGGTGGGGAGGCCACGCTGAAGTGACCTGTGAGGTTTCTTTGAAGATACTAAGGCTGTAATTGTTAAAGGAGCATTGGTAGACATGGAAGAGTTGGATATTTTAAAAGATGCGTGAGAAGGCCCCAGATCAGAGATTGATGGGCAAGGGAGAGCTGTGAGAACTGGAGCAAGATAGCTGCTGAAATTGGAAGCTCGCTTAGAAACATGAATTGGAAAATAAAGTTTATACATTATTTTGATGTGGAAAAGTAAAGATAACATCACATTTGAAGCTTATATTGAAGTTTGAGAGGGAAAGTATTAGAAAATAATACCTTTATTAAACAAGGAATGTGGCACAAAATAACGGCATACTAAGACACAAAGGCTTTGCTTTGCACTATAGCTTATAGCATGATTTGTGGTTGTTTAATTAGTGATAGTTGATACCAGCCAATAGGTAGTTGCTGATGTACACAAAGTGAATGTTTTAAGTCAGTCCAGCAGGTGCTGTGTATCAGCAGTTTTGCTTTAAGCCTGCCATATAGTGGTATAAAATTCTGTTTTCATTTTCAAAAATAATTTTCTACAAATGGAAATTTTTGGACTATGATAGACAAACCAAACCAAATAATTTTCAAAGATCTAACTTGTAGACAAAAAATTTCCATGGAAGTTTTGTTAATCCCAAACTTTATAGTGGCACTTCTGCCTCTCTAGCTCTACTGAAAAAGAACAATTTTATAATTATTTTTTATTCTGGTTTATATTTGATATCTGTAAAGATTTTTTTGGCTGCAGAATAACGGCTTATGCAGACTTGGTGTCTCAAACTAGAAGCCTCCATCTTCTCATGCTGGGATACTGAAGCATCTCCCCTCACTCTGCCAAGACTTCCAAGACTACAATGACATTCTATAATCCCCTGTGTATGTGAGATGAACACATTAATGAGTTTGCCACAGTTAGACATACCCACATTCAGTCTTCTCAGTTTCAAAATAGCTGTATGTCTTCTCTGTGCCTTTAGACTTACCTTAGAGACAACACAGTAATTTGCAAAAGCAGGATTATGTATTTGGTAACTCATATAACGCCATTGACTTCAGTGGAGTTAAAGAATGAATGATATGAATGAATGAGTGAAAATGTAGGTCACTTGTCAATGAACTGAGAGCAGTCCTCTTTATACTTCCCTGCTGGGTGTCTTCTCTACACTGGAAAGAGAAGTCAGGCAGGGAGGACTTAATGTGAAGGTGCATGTGTACGTCCAAGAATTACCTAGTTTTTCTGTGGTATCTCTTGTCATTTTAAGCTAAATTAGTAATTACTTTGCTAAGTTTTACTTGTTAAAAAGGACTAAACCAGCTATGTGCTGGCAAACCTCTGTGGGAAGCATGGAGTTGGTAGGTCATTCAAATAGTTCAGAGTCTGTTTGAAAAAGGATTCTGATGCAGCAGCAGCAGGTAATATTATCAGAATTTCTTAAAATACATTAGCCTTGGAATTACATTTTGTTTCTTGAGCTGGTTATCACAACTGGTGAGATATTCTGACAATCATCTACCTTGAGCTGGGGGTGCCCAAAACCTGGCACAAGTGGGGAAAATAAGCAGTAGAGCTTAGAAAAGCCTTTCTGAAGGCCTCCCTTGCTCCCTTGTGGGAGCCTTCTGAGATGTCAGAGTTGCACAGTAGCTGCTACCCAGGAGAGTACATATGCACTTTGAGCAGTCCTGTTAAAGTCATTTGGTCTAGTTATAACCTTAGCTGTTCTTCTAAATCAACTTTTTTAATGGTGACAGTGGAAGAATACTTTTAAGCTGTGGATCTCTCTTAGTTTTTAAACTACTGTGTAACAGAAAAAGAGAGTGAGTCCCCTTACTAATTTTATCACTTGTGTTAGGTCACCTCACTGTCTCCTGTGTTCTGATGACACAGGGAAGAGTAAGTCATTCTTTCACCTGTGTATCTGGTGTCCTGGGATCACCTTTGTTTCCCTGTGCTTCAGCATTCCTAGGGTAATAATATACAATGAAAGGCAAGTTGTCTTGCAGACAGAAGTCTAAATTCTGTCTACAAAGGAAAAAAATAGCTTGGGGGTTCACATGCTTTTCATTTGTAAATCCCTGTGCTCTCTACTTAGGGCTTTAGCTGAGAACTGCAGTGATTTCTAATGTAACTCCAAAAGAGTTTTCTTCTTAATGTAGGGGATGACTGAATATATATTCCCTAATATTCCTAAACTTAGTAATTCATAACTTTGGAGTGAAATTTTAACTTTTATTTTTGTATGGAGACATTTTACCATTTACAAAAGATGCTGGATTGACAGAGCAAAATTGCAGAGTGTTTTATAGGCACAGAAAGCACATAGGGAATCTTTGCTGTATGCTTTGGTGTTTTACTGGTGTAAGAAGAGTATCTTATTCTTCACACCTTTTTAGCCTTTTCATTCACAGAGGTTCCTAGTGAGGATACCAACAATGGTGACAGCTAACAAAGCGCTCACTCCTGACATTGAGACCCGAGTCTGAGTTCATCAAACAGTTTATATTCAAAGAAAAGGGTTATTACGAAAAACTTGTTGACCTCTGACTTTGGGTGCAACTATGAATACAACTGGAGAGCACATTCAAAATGTTTTGAAGCTGAGAGGGAGAGATTTATTTCTAAGAGTTACAATCTCAAAACAAAAGGCAGCCAGGCTTGGAACACCAGTTTTGCAATGCTTGAATGCTATAATTCAGTCTGTGCTATCTTGTATTAAATTCCTGACAACTCAACGGTATTTCAGTGTAGTTCTTTATCAGTTTTAGATTACATCATACTGTGAATTGCTCTATCTGTTAATATTGATCCTTGTAAATCATTTGGTTTGAGGTCTTCAAATGGAAAGCTGTGATGCACTTCAGCATGCAATGTGCTCGCTTTGTCCTTGAAACTCATTTAAAAACAAAGCAAGCTGCAATTGCATAGATGATATTACTTTTCTGAAAGGTTAGATTTACCCCTTTGAGCTGTCAATAGTTGGATGAAAGCCTCCCATGGAAAGAATGAGAATGGAGGAGAAAATAGTTGCTTGGTGCTTGATGTTGACTGAGGCAGTCATAGAGGTGCTGCATGTCTGAAGAGCTGTGTTGCCCAAAGCCTGATTCCAAGTCCTGCTGCTTTTAATGAGGGTAGCCAGAGCAGCAGAAGTTATGATTGAATGCTAGTTCCTGTACTTTTATCTAGCTAGTTTGTTTTTTTTAATTACCTAAGTTTTGCTTGAATACATACTTCATTTTCATACATGTTCTTCAAATATTGCATGAATTCGCTGTGAGCTGAGAAACACGTGCTATGGTCTGCCTGATGGGTTGCATTTTGTTCTCTATCTATTCGTACTGGGCTAGCATTTGATTGTGAGTGAAGGTTCTTTTTGTTTTGCAAATCCCTTTAGGATCCTTCAGAAAGAACACTGGTATAAAAATGTTAGTGTTGCACAGATGTATGTCAAACTGTGAGATAAATGGAAGTTGCTCTGGAAAAAAATGGAAGTAATTATGTGATACGTTAGAGATCATCATTGATCTTTACTCACTCTATTAACTAAGAGAAACTCGCACCTGAATCCATTTGGTTTTGCTGAAAAATTGTGGAAGATGGAACTGCGTAAATATGATGACTGGGATGGTGCACATGAGCAAGGCGAGGTGGCGGAAGGAGTGTTCTGCTGCTTGCTAAAGGACTTGGGAGGTTTCCTGTAGGGAAAGAGGAGGTTGCTCCTTCCTGGCAAGAGGGGCAGTAAGCACTGCAAACAACTGGTGAGTTGTCTGTCTCACACCTAGCACCTGCTTGAATCCAGCACGTAGCTGGACTGGGACAGGCACCATGCTTTTCTTGGAGCACATATATTGGTCTGAAACAATGTGAGTTTCTAGACATGCTTTAGTCAAGGCTGTAGTAAAAGTGTCAGGATTTGTCTTTGATAAGGTATTCCCCCCAAAAGAAATAATTATTCCTTAAGAAACCAGGGGGCTAAATCACAGCAAAATCTACTTTAAGTAACTGAAATTAGGCATACAGCTTGGCTAATGTACCACTTTGTTACAACATGGAGTAATAAGAAGGGTAAAGATTTGTCTCCTGCCTTCTTCATGCTGATCTAGGCATGATCCAGCAAAACAAGCAGCTGGTGACAAAGAAAATTCAACTTATACAATTGGAAGATTCACATCAACACATAACAAAAACGTGCTTATGGAAGCTGCTAAATATGTGTTACTATGAGCTGAGTGCAGTCATCCTGAGGGCTCTAAATCTACATTTCTAAAAGAGTAAAGGAGTGCACACAGATCTGAACTATTTAGCTCCTACCATGTACTATAACTAGAGTTCCAGAACTGGCTAGTGATTTGGCTTTATTTTATTCAATGATTTGTTTTGGGGAGTCCTCAAAGGCCCTTGACTTTCTGAGACTGACCTAGTCAGCTTTTTCTGAAAACAAAACTCTACTAATGCTGTCACTACATTTTTAAAATCTCAGCCAATTTGCAGGTGCATGAACATAGCAACAGACACAAACACATAGATACAGGCATATGTATTTCACTTATACTATATACAGAATACAGAACAGGAGGTGCTAGTCTTTTCCTGAACAAGGCATGCAGTTCTCAGTGCCTCAAATGTATCTTGTTTGTTTAACTACAAAAAAATTTAGGTTCTGTTTCTGACTGAGGAATATAGAACACGGTCCATTTTATACAATATATATGCTCACCTATCAGCTGACCAGTTCTGTAATACATCAAAATAATTAGAACATTTCTTTCTTCTCTTATTTTTTTAAACTGAAGTGAGAACTTTATTTTTGTTGAATGATTCACTTTCCACAACTGTTATTACTTCTCCAGCCTACTCTGAGTTTGCAACAGTGACTGAAATGTTCTCAGACAAGCAGATGGGAAAATGGCCTGTAAATCTTTATTGTTATAAATGGTTTGTAAAACTTTGGGTGTTGAAAGCTAAGAGTAGTTCAAATAAATCTCAACAATGCTGACTCAAAGGTTTAAAGCATTGCTTAACTCCCTTGATTAACCCAGCTTCTCAATATTTGACATGAATCAATAACTCCGAGATGTCTTTGCTGTTCTCTAGCTTTGTAAATATTTACGCAGCCAGTCCCATGAAATATGGCATTCAATCCTGTTGAAGTAATTCTTTGCATGCTGCATACAAACAGATATAAAGTATAATAGTTCTAGTGATGCTAGTTAAATAATTGGCATGAAGGATGAAATCTGCTGCATTTCTTTTGAAATCTGCTGCGTTTCTTTTGTCAATAACCAGGATTTATACAATGTAAGCGTGAGTGAACGGAAAGCAAAATCCACCTTCTGTCGCAAATCTTGGGCCAGCTGCTGGGAATGCAGATGTCCTGATCCTGGCTTGTGCCTGAGCCTGTGGCTCAGCATTAACAGCAGCCTTTTGTTCCAGTTCAATGAGGTGTTGAGAGCTAGATCAAGACAACTAGTGAAAGGATGGCACCTCTATTAGCTTGTCCTCAGCCTTCCCTTTCTGAGATACACTATAATGAATGGTCTGTGCGCTCCAGGGAACAGGAGGATGCTCTACCCAGAGTTTCCAGGACCTGGGAAAGACTTCTGTAGGAATCTCAGTGAAAAAGGGTTGTGCCAGCCCTTCAGATCACGACTGGAATTTCTGCTAACATACAAGATTTGCAGCAGGTTTGCATTTAAATGGTTTAGCTCACAAAGCACAGTGATAGGCTTCTTTGTAAGGCACTGCACTTTTAGTCATTGTTTACTGATTCAGTCTGATTCATCTGTGGATTCTGCAGTTGTAGTCCTTGCCTCTAGGTATTCCAGAAGTAGAAGGGGTTTGGGAATAATGAGAAAGCAGAGAAAGATCAGTGGCACAGATTGGTCAGAGTTGGCCAACAAGAAATCAGAAGTGGATCTTCCTTCAGATATACTCTGTTTGCTCGCAAAATTGGACCTTTCTGGGCTTCTAGGACGGATTCCTATCCTACAAGAGAACATACAATAGCAAGTTTATTGGATTTCCTGTGAAGGGATGAGAGAAAAGGGGTGCTCAGTTCTCAAATCTGTAATAAAGGCCTTCTCTTTATGCAATTTTTCAGACTGTAATCAAAAATAGAATATATTCTTACAGGTTCTTTTAAAATTCTTCTCTATCTTATAGGCACCCTGCCTGTTAAAAATCAGAGAAAAAGATTGCATTCTGTGTTACATATTTGGAAGTATTTTAGCTTCTTATTTGCTTTATCACGCCAAACCTCTTAAGAACCCTTCAGTACATGAAAAGGTCTTAATGCAGAAGTACTACAATGGTGCTGTGCTTCTGTAGCCCAGTTTGACCATTGCATAATCCAAGCAGAGATGTATTCTCAAAAGAATAGTGCACCACAGAAGAAGTGATGTGGGAAATCAATGAAATTACTGTCAGTTTTCCTGACTGTATGCTTATACAGCCCTTAGAAGGTATTTTGCCTGTGGTTTTGCCTCTATATCCACAAATACATATAATTCTGGTCGGGACAAAATCCAGATGTTTTCTAATGGATTCTTCTTCAGCTTTGTTTCCGTGTTATGTTACATTGGTTGTCTTATTGACTATTTCTTCCCTCCCAAGCTAAGACTGTTTAGGATCTGCAGAATGCCACTTATATTTAGGAGTGTGTGAGGTACTTTGGAAGAACAAAATTATGTTTATGCACAAAGGTTTGCAGTTTCAGTCACACCTGTTTGAAGGCCCAAGAGATCTGAAGGGGATTTGGAAATCAGGCTAAAGATGGTATATCAAAATATTAATTAAAACATTCAGAGCTGAAAATATGAAACTAATTATCTTGTTTAAGAAAAAGTAAAATCCTTTCATTTATTCTGGCCAATTAATGTTAGTCTTTAGACAGCAAGTTAACAAGTACATAAATAGCAATGGGACAAATTAATAGAAGAGCCTTATGTGCATAGACATCTGCTCAGCCGATCAAAGTTCCTAAAGGTTCAGCTGCAAGTCTGGAAATGTAACCACTGGTGTCTAAAACAGAAGACACAGAAATAGATGTTATTTTAATTTTATTTTTTTAAAATCTTTCTACATGGTATGGTTTACCACAAAAACAAACAAAAAAGGCCGCAGGTAATGGTCATGGTGTGCTTGAAGGGCATATGCCTTCACTCACCACAAAGCGAAGACATGTCAAAGATATGTTGCTTCGGCTGTAAAACATACATGCAGGAGTCACTACATACCTAGCAGCTGTGAGGATTAAGTGATCCAATCAACCTTTTCTGTATCTCTTTTTAATAATAATTATTTGTATTTAAAAGATGGATTAAAATTTTGTCATCCAAATCTGAGGAACAGCTCTTTTTTTTTTTTTTTTTTTTTTTTTTTCTTCCTTTGATGCACAGCAGAACTCAGAATTCTTATTGCAAAAAGAGGCCAGAGAGCAGACGAGGCAAAATGACAGATTCAGGTAAAACATGAGCAGCCAGCTCAGAACAAGCAAGTTCAGTGCGTGACAATCTTTCTGTTCTTCTCTAGGGAGCGGGCAGAACCGTTCAAGAAGGAGCAGATGGAATCGGCTGCCAACAGATGCCTACTGGAAAGGATTCAAGCTGTGGTACTTGCTGGAATTTGGGAGTTTGTGATGGCCTGAACTTACTCAATGACAGGTATCTAATATTTTGAACCAGACAGCTATCAGTCAATTCCTAGCTATGAAAACCAGAAGAAAACTCTTGTGGAACAAAAGACATGTACAGGTCATTCTCTGAACAAGCCACCAGAGCTTATTTCTTAGAGAAGTCCTGTGGTGAGAGGAATCTTTAAGCTGTGGTTGCCCATTGTACTAAAGATAAAAGAACACTGCTAATGTATTTATCGTGAATGTTTCTATCCCATAATTCATTCACTCAAAATGGTGGTTTCTCTTGACCTTCAGCTAAGATTTAACAGGTGGCAAAAGATAAATTTAGGAAATCCAGTGACGCAATGCTGATACTTTTATGTCTTCTTGTATATTTTCTAGCATATCATGAAGAGTAATAAATGGCAAAAGCTAAAGTGTCCTTGGCAAACAAACAAACCAGCACCCTGTGATATTTTTACCTTTGCTTCCCCTTGCCACACACACTGTTTACTCCCACAGAGCTTGAAATATTAACCCAGCATGTTAATTTATTTCTTCCAGAGTTGCCCTGGCCGTTGGATTTAACGTCTCTCTTGGAAGTACTTCAAACCAAATGGCTGGCTTCATCTCTAGCTTTGTTAATTAGCCACATTACTTTGTTGCTTTTTTCATATGGCTTAATGTAATTGGCATTTGTGAAGCTTTTGAAAGGCATGTTTGGGACTACATTTCGTGCAGCTGGCTTTAAACTGCAAGCTGCTTGAAGTGTATAGTTCTGTAGAGGTCCACCTTCGAGTAGAGCGTGTGTGCTCAGCACATACTGTGCTTCCTTTCTAAAAGGAATGAAGTGACCAGTATGACACATGTTCCTCCCTGCATACACTTGTATTTTATGGTATTATATTTGTAATAGGAGCATTATGTGCCCCATTTGAAGAACAGGACTCCCTCTACAAGCTGTTGTATAAATCCTGTGCTCTAAGATGGTCTTCATCCTAACCAGCCTGAGGCAACTCATAGGGATACCTTGCCACATAGGCACAAAAGCCTGTGGTTTTTCACATAGAAGTGCATCTTTGCAAGCTGTGAATTTGGACTGGCTGCGAGAATTCCAACAGATAAGGGTGCCAATACTGTGTCAACTGCCAATAAGATTGATGAATTTACACTAGGTGGGAATTCAGCGCATTAATTTCAGTTGTCTTGTGTGAAATGATCCTCTGCACCTGAACTGAGGAAGAGTTAGCTATAAAAGTTTAGGGGAAAAAAATAACGTAGGCACTAAAGAAATTATGTCTATATCCTCTTTTCCGTAGAAATGCTGCCCTCCAGTGGTGTGGAAAAAAAAGGAATACATCTTGCGTATTGATTGCAATAATGTAGTTTCCACTTACACTGCTGCAAGTAGCAATCAAATGTACCTCTTAGTATCACAGGCACAGGGATTGTCTAGGCTCCAGCCTCAGGAAACCCACAGGTGGCATAAGACCAAGTAGAGACATTCATAACAAAAAGGTAATGCTTTACCAGTACAGGCCCACTGACTCTCTTCTCTAAACAACCAACTAAAAATGAAAACTCTTTCTCACAAATGGCAGGGTCATAATAGTCTGCCCCACAGCGACAGTCGAAACCTCTGACTTCAAAGTGAACCACATGTAGGAAAGTGGTCACAAGTTGGACAAACAGGTCTCACAGCAAATACTTTTGTATTGTCACTGAAAAAACCAACCTGGCCCAACAGTCAGACACAGAGTTCTGCACACAGTGGTTGTCAGTGAGCCATGAGGATCCTTCTGGCCTCACAGAGCATGAATCCCCAAGCCACAGATAAAATACAAATTCTCCAGGTTTTGTCTTTCAGTCATGGCAGCCAAGTGCATTTGTTTTAGGATTCAGAAGTAAAGCATCAATGTGAAAGAAAGGAAGGAACGTTGTATGGCCAAAGTATAAGGTAGATGATCTTTACGTATGTCACCTCTACACTTGCTTACCTTTCCCTTGTGTGGCTTCAAATGGTTTTTCCAAATGTGCAAGGCTGTTTTCAGCTTGTCTTATTCTACATCTACATGTTAGATGGGGGTTACTGTGCATGCTGAGATGATTTCCACCCTGCTGGGACTTGGCCACCAGAGAATTGCATCGTGGTCCTGCTGTCATCTCCTCTTCCTGTGCATCTGTCCCACCTGCCTTCTGGTAAGCAACCTATCTCCCCTGGACCATTGCTCACGCTACAGGCCATACTTTTCCTTCAAAACCCTCCCATTTTCTCTCTCATTTTGTCTTTCTTTTTTACTTAAAACTAAGAAAAATAGAGCGGTACCCCAAAATTTGTGCAGTAATAGAAAAGCCCTTTACTATTCCTACAATTTTTCTCTCTGTTTCTATAGAAGGCTCTTGATAGGGAAAAGCTTGGCTTTTCCAACATATTTTTCCTGCTGTTCCTAGTGTATGGGATTCCAGGTGCTGACTGAAGACCATGAATATTTTTGCTGTTTGCCCACTAACAAATTTTCCATTATAGAAAGGTGAGAAGACAGAACATTGAATTCACCAAGAGACGATTTCAGAAAGACGTGTAATCTACATCTTCTCCAGCAGATGTTGCTGTTGGACCAAAAACCGGCTCAAGGTCAGTTCAGGTG
This sequence comes from Aramus guarauna, assembly GCA_013400195.1. Taxonomy (NCBI): domain Eukaryota; kingdom Metazoa; phylum Chordata; class Aves; order Gruiformes; family Aramidae; genus Aramus; species Aramus guarauna. Next base: position 1,698,948 of record VXBL01001841.1, read on the forward strand.
GGCTGGGGGGGGCTGTATTTCAGGTTTCAACAGATCCAGGATTTTATCTAGAATCTCCAAATCTGGTCTCTTGGGATTGGGAGACCCCCTTTTAAGGCCATGGACTTGCAACATTAGGTAACTATGCTGAGACACAGACCTCTGAGTGAATCCGACTCCAAAGCAAAAAATCAATGCCCGAACCACAATCACAACCTCCTTCAATCTTCTGATTTAAGTGAGTTATTGTCTGTCAGAGTTTTTAACATATTTTTTTATAAATAGCAGAAAGCTTCACTTCGTGTACTGTATTTGCCTCCCTATTGATGCATGAGGGTTATTCATTGAGTCTTGCATAGAATAGCACACTCGTTGGTGTTGCTAAGATGCGTGTAGAAGATAAAACTTATTCATGAAAAAATTATCGAGAAAGAAAAATGTGAGTTCAATGCCATGCTGACTGTATTACTGGAAAAACCCAGAGGTTTTCTATCACTGTGTGGTTACAGGATAGGTCAGTTTTCACTGTTAAGGTGAAAACAACGTTAAGGTCTTTATTCAGAAGTGTCTATGTTTATGAAAAGTAGATTTCTGGGTCCACAGTGAAATTTCTGGGTTCCTTCTACTGGACCAGGTGGCTTTATGCCAGACATGTTCCTAATTCCTTGCGGGACCTGGGTAGGAAAGGACTATCAGGAAGCTCTTCTGTATTACATTCCCTCCCTCATTAGCTCTAAAATCTCAAATATTGAAAGGAGAGCCATTGGTCTCCACTTAATGACATTCCCAGTTGTGCAGCAAACCTTTTGAGAAGGGAACATGCTGCATAGATCAAGGAGAGAAAGTCGTGACTGTTCAACAGATTTACTGGAAAACAAGTGATTTGAAAGGCTGAGGGAGGGCAAGCAGGGAAGCATTAGTAAGTAGTGCTTAATGAGGTGCTCAGGTATGCCTCACAAGATGATCTCTGGGATGTTTGGCATGTGAGCCTGTTATCTCCATCCCACACTCCCTCACACATGCTGAATGCAGATCCAAAGATTTGTGCTCTGACTGTACGAAGACCGTTTTACCTGCTGTTAGCGAAGCCAAGATCGTTGTATGCAAGTTATGCAAAATGACCTTCATGCCATCTCCTGCTATCACAGGCTCCGTGTCAGCCACACATTTTGGAAATGTTGTAGATTTTCAGCAATATTATGGGGATAGTTTCTTGGTTTTATTTTGAAGATCAGGTGAGCAGTAATGCCTGACACCTTGTTGAGTGTGGTTGTGCTCAGGGGATCGGCATATCTGAAGGGGTTGGGATAGAAATGGGTCAGTGAGCAGAGCACAAGCAAAGGGGCACGGCAGGGAGTTTATGTCGTGGCTTTGCACCACTAGGTGAATGCTGTCTCAGGCAGTATTATGTGCGTAGCTTGAAACTATTCTGACTGAATTTGGAAGGTTTGCCACTGATTTCAAGGAACAAATTAATAATTTTTAAATGAAAAGGAAATACTAATTTCTTCTCATTAGCATTCAGGTGGTATGAGGTACAAATATTTGCTTGTCTCTTCGCTTTTGAATGTATTTCTTCTGAAGATGATGATATCATTTTTATAAATTAAATGAGCAGGTTTTGCCTCCTGCACAATTTGACCCTTTCAAATAACTCTGCAAGATTCAAGCTGTAAAATGAAAACTGTTTTTCCTTTCACATTGTGGGGTTTTGTAAGGTCTTTATCTTGTGTTTAAAATGACACATCATTTTAGAAGAGCAGCTTCTGGTGCAAAGCCACTGCCAACTTAGTATTTCTTTAATATTTTTGCATACAGATGATAAAATATTTTTAAAAGAAAAACATACCAGGAATAGTTCATATATTTCTTTTACCTAAAACTGAATTTTCAGTATGTGAAAAATTTCTGTAGAGCTTCAATGATAATGTGGGAAATGGTGTATAACATTGTTATTTTTAAAAGCCAGCAGCTTTATTGCACTTTTTTGTTGCAAAATATTGAAAGTAGAAAAAGAATCCTCCTCATTCATATTTGCAAATGACCTGATGAAATTTAAAATCAAAGCACTTAGAATATATAAGTGAGGTATAAATTTATTCCTCTTCACTTTTCCCAGAGCAATAGTTTGAATCAGACAAACCGATAACACTGGTTTTGTCATGCAGCCTTAGTAGGGCTTTCTCAAGTTACCAAATCAAACTAAACATTCCTAAGATACACACTTATCTTTATGTTCAGAGACAGCTACTTTCCTTTAATTATTTGTAGCGGTATGACTTTCCTTTTGGTGGTAGCGTTCCACAGGAAACATCGGACAATTCTAGCATTTTTAGTGAAAAGCTCCAAACCCACATTCAGGCAGGCTCTGTACTGTCCGCTCGGGGAAAGGAGCAGTCTGGCTTGCAGTCACCCCCAGTTTCTCCCAGGCTCTGCATGTCAATGCAATCTGCAGGATTCAGATTTTTTTTAAATCAGACGGTATTTCTTTAGGTGCCCTAAAGAGCTGCAGAATATTGAACCAGAACGGATGATTTCAGGCTATTGGTGTGTGTTTGTAGCCTGTGCTGGAGTGTTTCCGTAGACCAAGCTAGACTACAGTTTGTCTTGTCAGATCAGCCCTAAATGCCTAAATACACCTTCAGGAGCCCAATTTAAGAACCAAAGTTTGTAAATGTTGGATCAGTCTTGTAGCTGTTCGCAGCTCTGCTTATGTTCCCTGCCACTGTTGGAACTAAACTAAAGCTCTGAATCCAAATATTTCCAGCTTTGAAATGTGTGCACATAGACTGGGATATACTTCTGTCAGTAACATGCCATCTTCTTGATGCATAGGGGAATAGAGTAACTTCAGGCATTTGTTTTAAATATATTACCTTAGGAAAAAAACAGGCAGAAATTGCACAGAGAGCACATTTTCCTTATTTAAGTTCAAAAATAAATATAGCTGTAACCTAAATGTGTATTTATCAGCACTGATGCCCCTTGGCCTTACTCCAGTGGACTTTTCTCTCTGACATCAATGGGCAAAAGATGGGCTCTGCGTGTGAAATCTGTGAAGGCTTTTTTTCTTCTTCATCCATCCATCTATTTTGAGATGTGCTAAATGCTTGTTCTCTGTTGTAACATAAACATCAGTATGTGGAAACTTGGGTTGCTAAAATAAATCAGTGAAATGCAATATACATGACTTCACATGGAACTGCATGTACATTGTTGGACATAAGCACCCCGTGTCACTGTGCCATGCCGGCTTTACAGCCAGGTAAAACCTATTGTGTCCCGCAGAAGTGCAGTGCTGTAGTGAGGCAGGCATGAAGTTTGTGCTGCCAGTATGTATAGAGTCTCTGGAGTTCCTCAACTGGCAAAATATTTCTTGGTTGCCATTTATATGACAGCAAAATTAATACTTTTACCAGCCTCAGAGTATGGGGATGGCAAAGTCTACAGTATTTCACAAAAGCATCTTTTGCATTGTGGGCCTGAGGGAGTATTTGCTGGAGGCAATGAAAGGTTTATTGTTGATGCGCAAGGCATTGATTTGTGAGGCTCTAACTGTCTCTCTTTAGTTTTTATAAGTTAGTGATTCCGGCTTCAAACTAAGCTGGGGCATTTTTCTGACCTTAGTCGAAACCCTCCTGATTCATGTGAGTATGAATTAGCACATTCTCAAGTTCATTTAATTTTTATTTTTAATGGAAAGCTCAACCTTTATGGGCTGGCCTGTTTTCTGCCCACAGTGAAATCAATGGGAGACCTTTACAAAGTTGGACTTTGATGAAGGTGTTGAGGAGCCAGTCCTGCCTTGGAGTCCCCTCCAATCTGTGGGATCCTGGCCTGCTCCACAGAGCAGTCCTGTACCTCAACGCCGATTTATCATCCACCATGGTCACAAGCAGATGGATGAGGAGGGAATCCCTGTGGCTGTTACCTTCCCAGCCCTCTGATTTTGGATAAGACAGCAAGCTCAGAGCAGCCTCTGCCCCAGGAAGGAGAGGCAAGTGCATCACTCTGCTCCACACAAGGCTGCTTGCTCCTCTTCATGGAGCATTGATCTTCATGGCCCCCATGACTAAAGGAGTGGGAGACATTCCCATGGAATTAGCTGTTCCCTCTTTCTTTTTCCTGCTCAAGAGGTAAGAGCTGCACAAATTCCCTCTTTAATCGTCATCGAAGAGAGAATACAATGACCGATCCATCATCAAAGTATTTAGAGCTGATGACAGTATCTGGGTGCCTTTTGGGGGTGGGTTGGTTTTATTCTGATGTTTAAACAAAATCCATAAATCACAGGCATATGACAAGAAGTGGGTTGTTTTACGTTGGCTGTAGCTGCTGGTTATTCTTGTCCAAATGTACAGCAATGCCCTAATGGTTACTTACCAATGACAGCCTGCTCAGGGCTTAACATTTTTCAGTTTCATGGCAAGCTTGCAAGGTTACACATATATACTGAATGAAACATAGTCCACTGGTTATTTTTAGAGAGGCTCTAAACAAGAAATAAATCCCTGGAGTAGTGCTGCCAGAGATGCGTAAAGTTCAAACCCAAATTAAAACTGCCTATCTTTGGCCTAAATTCCAACCTGAACTTGAGGAAAACTGTGATCTCTAACTTTATGACAAAAAGTCCTTTGCAATTATTTTCTAACACCTGAGAATATATGAGCATGGTACAAACACTTGAAAATTAGAACTTGAATGAAAAAAATCTGTCTAAGAATGTAGTACCCAATCTTGTGAGATAATGGTGTATGACTTTAAGTTATGGTAGCACTGGAATTTGAAGAGTCTAGTTTATTGCCATTCCTAGTTCTAACACCTCTTTGTAAGAGCAAGTCCTATAATGTAATTGTAAACTTTGGGGAGAGGAAGAGAAATGTGCTTATTTACCTTACAGATCTCTGTGCAAGACTTAGTTTAGAAATCACCAAGTTACAATATGAAGAAAGTAGACCCCTTTTCAGCAATATATTTATGCAAAGTAGCTGAAAGTAGTGCAACTGAAACATGTACTTGATTTCTTTGCTGAATCAGAGCCTGTATCTTCTTCCTGCCAAGACAGTGATCTTAATACCATTCCTAAATGCACTAGTAATTCTAGAAGCTCTAATGAAAGTCAAGATAACGCCACAGATTTTATAAATAAGGGTCTTTATTTAGAATACTGTTGAAAACATTCTTGGCAACCACATCGTATAAATATATAAAGTTAAAGTTTGACACAACAAACCAAGCAATATTAAATATTTTTTAAAATTTTCCCCCTTTTTGTTTTTAATTTTTGCTCTTCTTTTTTTTCTTTCATCTTTTTCCTTTTTTTTTTTTTTTTTTGTTTTTCCCCAAAGCAACTCTTATTTACAATTATACAAAAAAAGTTTTATAAAAAATGGTCCACAACCTTATTTTGGCCAGAACAGGAGCAATAGGAAGGATCTGTCATGCCACTACTGTTGTAGATTTCTATTCTCCTCCACATTCAAGAGCCAGGTCTCCTATTCCCCAAAGCCCAGATTAAACATTGGCCATTTCATGGTATACAATTTTATCTCTAGACATATTAAATAGCTTTAGTTTAACAACCAATAAATAACTAGGTGTAATTTGAAGTAATACAGGCTTGAACAGTTACACATTTGAAGGAATTTTGAGTGATATTTTAAAACTGGGACAAGTCTTAACAAGTTTTTTCAGTCTTAGAAGGCAGGTCTTGGAGCATGGCTGAATGGAGCAATTTGTTTTCAGTGCAGTCCAGCTGGACCTGTCTTTATAGTACTTGGTAGATAGGGTTGCTGCTGCTGCTGTTATCCTGGGAAAGTGGGGTGCAGTTGGTGGGGGAAGGAATTTGGGCTCCGCTATCATTCAGACGCGCTCCTTCTGGGGGGGAACAGGGACTCCCTTCAGCAACAGTTTCCACTGGGGGAAGTATAGGACATGTGGAGTTATCTGTGGAAATCCTCTCTACAATGCTTGAGAGGCAATCAAGGCTGGAAACAACAGAACTCTTCCCATGCTTTGGATCTAAAAAACAGACAAAAAGGTGCTCAGTTTATCCAATAGGCACTTAACGTCAGTAGGGTGTCGTTCCTTCCTAAAACCCCAGCAAGTGGAGGAAATGAATATTGGTGAAGGACGCCAATTATCAGAAAACAGAGATTGTAATTGCAAAGACCCAACCAAAGTATGCTGCTTTTGGGGCAGGGTGGATCCAGGGCTTCACCTCAGTCCATAGAAAGGGAAAGGAAGATTTGAAATCAGTCAGCAATTTCTCCAGTTTGGATCAATGATAGATAAAGTTAGAAGAGTCTTCATGCAAAACATGGCTGAACACTGAAAATTAGTTGCAGGGAGGAATGTAATTTTATCCAGATGTTGTATTTGCAAAATAGGAAATGCAGCTATAAACATTTTCCCATATTTGCAAATATATCTAGAGGAAATCCCATGCTTCTACTAGCATCAGCAGCTCGCTGGCTAAAAGGGCAGGCTACTCTTTCAGCCCAGCTGGGGTCAGCTAAACACCTGGAGACAGAGAAGGCACAGGGAAGTTTGCCGCATTGACTGCCTCTGTCTCCATGTTTCACACAGCCGTTAACGGCACGTACTCACCATTTGGTGATTCTGTGTAATAGCTGCTGTCATAGCTGTTTCTTCTGCGAGAGCTGCAAGGAGGGCCGCTGTACTCCATCTGGAAGGGAGAGCAAACTGAATGAGGTCACTGGTTGGGGACAACATTTCCTGAAATCCAAGTAACCATCCGATTTCATCTTTCAGTCCCTAGTCTGTGCTGTCATTTCAGTCCTGGCTGAAATGCCATCAAGTTGTAGTTTCTTTGAATGAGGCAGGACTTAACTTGGCTAGAAGGGGAATTCACCCCAGAATGTTTTATGTGGCACAGCTGTTCCAAAGGAAAATTACCACTGTTGTTGCATCGAATGCTGTAGCTTTACAAACAAGATGAGGTTTTCCAGCATTCTGATCAAACACTGCCCTACACATATCTTCAATTTACAACAGGGAGACCAAAAGAGGAATAAGGTTTTTTTTATTTAATTTTTGAAGGTTTTTCCAAACATGAGTTCCTCTTAAAAAGCCTCTGTCTACCTTTGTCCCTTTTTATTTCCTTTAGTTTCTCTTCCCGTTTCCTTTTTTTTTTTTAAACAGAAAAAGCCCCAAAACATTGACCAATATATTTGTTTCCAAAACTTTAATCCACAATGAAATTACTAATTCTGACAAAAGAAAAAGGCTGTATTTTGAGGAGGGATCATTTGTGTAAATCTTCTCTCCAATCTGCCATCTATTTTAAATTTGCAGATTTTCAACTCGGTAATTACTATCTCTACCAGAGCACAGAAAAAAAATCTCAGGTCTGAAAGTGCTGTCAATATCCCATCCCAGACAGCTGTCCTGCACTCCAGTTACCATGTCCCATCACCCCAGAGTCAGACCAGAGTCCCGGTGAAAAGATGAGGCAATGAGACACCCTCTCTGGCACCCACCCTTCTCTGCTCCCCATAACGCACAAACAGGACTGAAAGCCTGGGGTCTCCTTCCTATTGCTGGTAAATGTCTACAGAGGGGATGAAGTGAGAAGAGAAACAGAGAACCTTTTTCTTCAGAGTCAAGAAAAACAACTGTTGTTTAGACCCTCCTCCTGTTATCATGATGAATGGCAGAAAACAAACCTCTGACTCTTACCAGTTCCCCTGTAACTACCATGACAAGGGGGCCCTTCCTCTCGGCTGTTCTTAGAGGATTCAAAGGTAATGATACAGCAGAAGATGGAAGCAGAGATGCCCCAGGAGCTAAGGGACCACAGGCAGGGCTCAGACCTCACCATGCCCCCAGGCAGCTTCCCAAAGTGCTCCCCCAGCAGCTCTCCCCTGGCCCCCCCAGGACACCGGGGAACCCGCCTAAATTCTCATCCCAGGGAAAAAAGTGCATAGGAGATTTTTTCTTCTTTCCCACAGATGGTGGCATGCGGGGACCCCACCTCCCTTTGCTGCTGGAGCTCAAGGCACAAGAAAGGACTCTGTCTTCTGACTGGGGACGTGCGGAAGGCAGCTGCTACAGGAAAGGCAGGAGGAGGCAACTCGCCCTGCGCAGGTTTGGCCCGACAGCGTCTGGGTCAGTGGCAAGGCGTCCTCCCTGGGGCACTCACCATGCCGTCAGAGCAGTTGGAGCGGGGGCTGGAGGCGTCTGATTCCCCGCTGTAGTGCTCCAGCACCGGGTAATAAGCGTCCTCCTGCTCCCGCAGCAGCGCCTGCAGGCTCTCGATGTAGCGGATGGCATTGCGCAGGATCTCCACCTTGGGCAGACGCTGGTTGGGGTTGGTGGAGGTGCAGCGCTTGAGGGTCTCAAAGGCTTCGTTGACCTTGCTGAGCCGCCGCCGCTCCCTCATGGTGGCAGCCTTACGGCGGTCGGCGTTGGTGGTCTTCCTCTTACAAGCCTTGCAGGCCCACAGCAGGCAGCGGCCAGCCTGGTGGTGCCCACTGGGCGCCCGGACATGCTCCTCCTCATGTGGGTGCCCGTGGTGATGCGAGTGCTCCTCGGGCTTCAGCAGGCCCCCCACGTGCACCAGCCGGGGGTCCAGGTCCTCAAAGAAGTGCATGTCCGACGTGTTGAAGCACGGGTCATCGTAGAAGTCGTCAGCAGCCGTGAAGGAGCAGAGGGAGCCCTCCGTCATCTCCATGGGGCCCAGTAAGTCCATGGGGGCGGCAGAGGAGACAGTGGCTGGGCCAGAGGGGTGAGTGCGGGGATCAAAAGAGAGGAGGCTTCGATTGGGCTGTTCAGCAGCAGCCACCAGCCAGGCGGGTGCGCGGAGCAGAGGCCCTCACACCCTCTCCCAGGCGAGGCCACCAGCGCTGGCTGCAGGCGCTGCCGACCCCCTCCCCAGCCACGCCGGTCC
>VXBL01001841.1:1708149-1747903 GCA_013400195.1 Aramus guarauna
AAGCAGCCCGCCCTGCCCAGCCAGTCGGGGAAAGCAAGGCTCCCCGACGCCCGAAGGTGCCGGCAGCCGCCGACCGCCTGCCCCGGGGCGCAGCGCTGCTCCCTGCTTCTTCCGCGCGCCCCGGCGGGGCCGCGCTCTCGTGCCCGGCGGCGCGAGGTCCCTGCGGGTCCCTGCAGCGCGGGTCCCTGCGGGTCCTGGCCGGTGGTCGGCGGCGGTGCGCGCTTCGCGGCAGGGCAGTGGCAGCTGCTCCGCTGGTTTCTTCCAGGGAAGAAACCCTCAGCCCTGGGACAGGTTTCTCCGTACCGGCCGCGGCTGTGCGGCTCTGCGGCCACAGGGTAACTACTACGGGGGCGTTCGTGAGGGCGGACAGTGCGGGCGGCACCTCGGCGCCAGGGTCCAACCGCTGAGAGCCCGGGGACGCCGCGGAGAACCGGGGCCGTGCCCACCCCGCGGGGGACGCGGGTGCGAGGGCAGAAGCAGGACGGAAGGGTCGTGGCCGAGGGGAATCGGCGGGGCGGCCGCGCGCAAAATGGCGGCCGCCGGGTGGCGCTGCGCTCGGCGAGAGGCGGCGGCGTGAGATGGCCGCCTGTAGAGGGGGGTAGCGGCCCCTAGTTCTCTCCGTCACCTCCGCGCCGTGAGCGCGGGCTGCGGGCTGGGCAGGTGCTAGCGGCACAGCTGTCGCAGGAGGGGTAGGGACCGCCGAGTTTCCGGGCCACGGAGGTGAGGGAGGGAGCGGGCCCGTCCAGGAGAGCCGTTACTCTGCGGCCGAGGCTCTCCGCTCTCACCTGAGGAAAAAGATTTCGCAGCAGAAAAAGCAGCTGTGACTGGGGCCCGTTGAAGTGTGTTGGCCTTTTGCTCAGGAATCAGGGTGTCCCGGGTACAGTTCAGAGATACATACCGAGGACGGTAAATGTTCAGCAAGACTCAAGTGCAGTTATTGAAACTGTTTTACCTCAGAACAAAAAGAAGTTGTGTGGAAGGAAGGGTGAGGTCTGGAGCGGCTGAGACACCCAGCTAGTGCCTGAGCAAGTTGCAACCATTTTTTTAACAGGAAGTATTTGATTCCTCCAATAAAGCAACGCAGTAATGGTTTAGTAGTGACGTACCAGGGGAGAGCTGAGGCCTGAGTTACATTTAGCTATTGCTTCAGCTCTTTTCATGTGAGCTATGATGTGTAAATTTGCATTTCAGGTTCCTCTTTCAACTCAAGTCTCTGTTTACCTTTATTCTGAAATCTTTGAAGAGATTGACTTCACCTTGTGAAACAGCATTTTGCTACGCATGTATTTGCACTACAAAAGGATTGCTTGTGCAATAAGAATTTGTTATTTCAGGTAGCAAGCAATGGCAAAGTTTGGCCCTTGGAGAAATAGAGTGGATTTGGGTAATATGTCTCAAGGGTGCAAGAGTTTTTATTCTGGCTTTGGAAATGAGAAATTTGGTTCTTTTCTTCCGATATGGAAGCACTTCAGCAATTCAATTGTGTGACTTCATGATTAAAATAGTTATGGGTATTTTTAATCTACCATGAGCTAAAATTAATCTCCATTCTGCAGTTATAAATGTTGGTGAAATTTCAACTTGTTCAAAATCAAAGGCAAAGCTCTGTCTTCAGTGAGGCAAAGGATTGACTGAGAGAATCTGAAAAGGTAAAAAACATCCATCAATGGTCTAGTCCCTGTGCCCATAACTTCTCAGAGGGGCTATTGTGATGGTGGCTTCTTTTCTTGTAATATGATTTGTTTTTTTGCAAGAATTCCTAATCTGCAATCCCCATTTTCTACTTAAGTGTCTTTGAGTACAGGCAAAGGTAAGAACTGTTAGTCACGTTCTGTCATTATCCCCAAAAGATAATTTTTTTATTTAAAGAAAAGAGTATATGTTTTGGATTTGGTACAAGTTTGCTCTTTCACCATATCTAATGCTGAAAAGTAGTATGTCCCAAGGAGATCAGCTATTGATCACCCTTACACATTTAGAAGTGTATCTCCCAGCTGTTTCTGAGAGGCAGAGTAGCAAACTTATGGAAACACTTTACTGTTATTACAGAGGTTCTTTGATCCAGAAGGAATGAACAGATTGTTTCTTTTATTTTAATCTTTATTGAACTGTTTAAAAAGTAAAAATTTGTATTCTAAATACTGCTAGGTATACAATAATTCATAGTAAGTATAAATGAGAAATAGTTGTGCGCTGTCACAACTGAATATGTAAATTGGGATATCAAGGCTTGGTGCTGGCTGTGTGACCCGCTCAAGACGCTTACAACTCTCTCCAGATCACTGGTTTCATTTATGAAAAAGGTAATTTTACCTAATAGTTAGGCAGTGATGTAGTGTATTCTGCCACTGTGTGTTTCTAGGTTACATCTGATCCCGGGAAAAGGCACTCTGGGATGTGCATGCATAGTGGTTACCTTGGGGAAAGTGGTAACAAATGGTGGGACTTGGACAAGCAATACAAGGAGACTGCCAGTAATTGCCCGTGAATGAGCTTAAGTGCGTGAATTCACCTAAGTGAAAGTCAGAAGGCCATGACCAGATGGTGAATTCTGCTCGGAATGATCTTCCAGCAAAAGTGCCCTTGAGGACTTCTTCCCTGCTGCTGCCACCAGAGTGAATATTCACTTTCCAGCATTATTCCCAAAGATGGGTTTGTCCAGAAGAATGCTGCCTTTTATGGTGGGGCCTGAAAAAAAGGCCTTGCAAAGAACAAATCCTAAAGTACTCCTCTCCACTATGGCCACACAAATTGAGAAAATGAAGGACTGCATGATCTCCACCTAGAGACTTTAAGTGAATTCCTCACTCAGAGTAGGTGGCAGCAAGGGCTCTTTCCATGCAACCATCGGTAGTGCTTATGGCAAACATTTAGAAGTATGCCATTGTTAATACCTGTTTGGAAGCTTCTGTGGCTGGAACTCATAATTTCAGTAAAGATTAGAGCTCTCCAGAGCTTCCAGTTTGGATGCTGTATTTGGGGTACTGGTGCTGCTGTAGCTATTCTGAGCTGCCTCAGATTGTGTGTTTGGATGGTTTGGGCCTTGCTTTGGAAGTACAGATAGAGAGTTTGTGCATGAACAACTATTCAGCAGAGAAAGAGAATTTGTGAAGTTTCTGTAGGTGTTGTTGCCCTTATACCTGTTTCACATTCATCCTTCATCTCCTTTTCTTTTCAGGGTGTGACTGAAAAGGAAGCTGGGAAGGCAGAGGCAGGTTGTACTTCCTATGCTGAGAAGCATTGACAGACTTATACCCAATATACAGGTATTGTTAAGAAAGTTTGAGATCATATTCACCAGTGTATGTGCCCTCTCAACGGAAGCAGCATGCGGACAAGAAAAGCTTGTTATCTACAGTAACTGACTGATTTTTCTTTTTCAGAGTGTAGCGGCTGGGAAAGTAGCTCATTGTGAGTTTATCTAAAATGACCATCATTGTCTCTTCAGGCAGAGGGCCCAGAAGGTGTTTTGGAAAAGGGAGAAAGAAGGATCTAAAATCTGAGAATGTGTGGATACATTTGGCTAGAAGGATGAATATGAGAAGAGTCTCTGAGAAATAGGCATGGCAGTATGTCAGGGAAAAAGAAGAGGCAGGTAAGCCTTGTTTTGAAAAATTTAAATTTTGGTCCCTTTGTTATGTTGAAATTAATTTAAGGTAAAAGACAGTCTTAAGCGCTGGAAACCTTGGAGGAGGCTGTACCTACATTTCAGAAGGTCACCAACTCTTAAAGGAGAAGACTGCTGTAGAAGTAGGTCAAACCTTACCAGTAGTATTTGAAGTGGTTTTATATGGCACTAGTTTATAATTCAGTTAGTAGCTTTGCCCTGTTCATACTTAGTGAGCTGTATTTTAATACTGAGAGGGATGGATTCCATTGCTCTTTTTTATGTTGCATTGCAGTCAGTGGAACTAATTGTTGAATAAGGTATGCTCAGCATGAGGATCGGTGATGGAATCTAGCCCAGATGGAAGTATCTTTTAAACTACTGCTGCATTAGAGAGCAGCCATCTCAGCATAGGCAAATCTAGCATGTTGCTAAAAGTACTTCAAGCCATTCTTGTGGCACACTGCAGTATTTTCACAGATGAATACAGGGGTTGTTTTAAAGTGATCCTCCCTCCCCCAAGGTTGAATCATATCAACAGGAAGATTGGGAAAGCATCTGCATTGTAATTGTCCTGTGTCACACCACCAGTAGAAAGTAGTTGGGCTAATACAGTTCTGCAGAAATGGCTATTTAACTGCAGCTGTGTATAAAAGTCAGAGTTTACTGAAAGTGTTGTATTGTGCCACATTCTTATCTTAATGCAGTTTTCCAATATTTATTTTCATTCTGTTGTCTACTCTTCCATCTTGTGCAACTTTCTTAGTAGCAGAAAAGTACTGGTGCAGTTTTGGATACATATGCAAAAATCTCTTGGAGAAGAATACTAGCATGCCTGTGTGGTAAATTGAGGAATACAATGTAGATGCAAAGTGCCATTTTTAACATTGAACTGAATTTATTTTCAAGCATAATAGAAGTATTGCTTACAGTATTACATAAAGTGTGATACAGTCTTTCAATGAAGCAAACCCTAACTGCATAAAAGACGTTGTATATAATGACAAAAAAGCCCTAGCTGCCAGCAGCTGATCTAGCCAGTTGCTCTTCTTAGGTGACCTTGGTAGCCAGTGTACAGAGGGACACTCCTGTAGGAGATGAATGGTATTTGGACACCTCTAACTTTAACCAAGCTGTCTAAAGTAAAGGCTTTAGGTGGGGTGGTGCTAGTAGCCCCCTTAACTGAACACTGCTCTAACTGAAATGCAAAACTAATGACTGGCCACGCTCTACAACGCAAGTCTAGTAAACTGTGCTGCATTTTCACGAGGATCTTATTCCTCTGCTGAGGCCCAAGATAGAGAATACAAGAAATAGCAGTAGTACCATAGTAATACCATAATCTAGCCAGCTGAAATAAGGGTCTGGATGGTAATTAAAGCAACCATCCTAGGTTAAGTCTAGACACAGCCCTAGAGCAAGTGTCTTCAGTGACATTTGCAAGATAGGCACTAGAGCCTGTAAAAATCACATCTAATGAGAACCCCTAATTTATCTCTCATCTGCTTTCTGAGGATGAAAAAAGCCAACTAGGCAAATAACTGTAGACAGAACCAGCACATTGTCTTATTCCCACTGTTGAAGAAACATTTGCATCCTTTATTTTGGAGAAGTATACCACTAGAAATAGCTGGGTGGTAAGTAAATGAATTAGACTACTTAAATTGCTACTATGATAGAAATAAGACAAGAAAACTTTGTTTTAAAACAAGTCTTTTAAAAAAGTTCATTGTGTTAGTATACTTGGTAGTAGTATAAAATATTTAATAATATAAAACTAAATCTTTGGATTTTCTGCCACATAGAAGTTTTCTTGTACTAAAGTTACATTTTGGTGTTGTTTTTTTTAATAAAAGTTATATATACTGTTAAAAATAATTTGCACTAACTAAGCCTATTAATCATTTAAGACAGAAGAAAGGCTTAAAAGCTTTTGGCTTCTAGGAATAATTGCATAGATAAAAATGTGACTAATGCTGACAATCTAAGTAACTAGCAACCTTGCTATCATTTTAACAAAATAAGGGAATGGGCTAGGTTTTGAGCTGTGACTCACAGAGGACCGGCTGTAAAGCAGGAGGAGCAATACAGCATCATGTCTCCTGAGCTGTGGTCTCAAGTCCACACTCCATACAGGTCTGCCTTAGGTTCTGCATCATATCTGCAACAGCCCAGCATTAAAGGCCCTCCCTGCCCTGCTTCACTTTTGCTCCTGTCCCATCATTACACTGTGGCAGCATGGTGGTGCAGTGTATGGTTGCATGTATTGGCCCTATGCCATTTCTGTGCTGGGAAGATTCTCTGTGGGGTCGCTTCAGACCCTCTGCAGCTCCTGTACAATGCTGGAGAGGTGGGCAGGGGCTGCAGTGCTGGCTAGACTCTGACTCTATGCCGGTTCTGAACTCTTTCTGCAACCGGTCCATAAAGTAATCCCCAAGACTACTTCTCCCATCTTGAGAACAGTCAAGCCTGTGAGCATTGGTCAGTAGATCTCCCATCATCTTGATCTTCTGGATTTTGGGCCCAATAAACTGTTTCTTGATAGTGCTTGCGCTGTGAGGGTCTGCATTTTCAATACTCAGGGCATAAAGCTCTTCAAAGTATCGTATCATAGTTTTCCACTGTACCATTGCTATTGCCAGGGCTTTCATCAGACCGACTGCATACTCACAGTTTGGTTTCTAAAAACAAAGACAATTACATTTATTCAGAAGAACAGCTCATCTTAGTGTTTTCATTGATGGTTTCCTGCAACTTACCTGGTGCTCTAAACAAGATGTGCTAGGATTTTGCAACAACTCCTAGTTTGGAGCATCTGTTTGTAGGTTTTATTGGGTTTGGTTTGGTCCTTTCCCCCCTGGAGTTGGATGGCTGTAAACATACAGACATGGCAGAACCCAAGCACTTTTTCAAGGAACAGAGATTTAGATAGCAACAGCTATGCCTGAGGAGCATTCTTACACTGGGAAACCCTATCATAGAATGGTTTGGGTTGGAAGGGACCTTCAAGATCATCTAGTTCCAACCCCCTGCCATGGGCAGGGACACCCTCCACTAGACCAGGTTGCCCAAAGCCCCATCCAACCTGGCCTTGACTACTTCCAGGGAGGGGGCATTCACAACCTCTCTGGGCAACCTGTAACAGGACCTCACCCAGTAAAAAAATTCTTCCTTCTAAATCTACTCTCTTTCAGTTTAAATATATTACCCCTCATCCTACCATTACACTCCCTGATAAAGAGTCCCTCCCCATCTTTCCTGGAGGCCCTCTTTAAGTACTCAAAGGCTACTATAAGGTCTTCCCTGATTCAGACTGAATATTTAGAAAGTTTTAAAAGATGGCCTTTTTATTTTTACTTTCTACAGCTCAACAACTGCTATGATAGGCCAAAGAAAAGCATTCTGTATTAACTATTTACAGAATATTAATTTGGTAGAAGAGACTCAGCCCCTTCGTATTTAACAAATGAAGTGGATTTTTTTCCTCATAACTTTGAGTTACCCCTTTGTACCTGTGCAAGCCTAGTCAGATCTGTAGTTCAACTACTGCTCCGAGCTGGATGTTTCTCCTACCTCCTTCCTTATCACACTTGTCAGGTGCTAATGCTTCTAGGTTTCTAGTTATTGTCAATGTAAAGAAGACAAGTGAGCTGTTTCAGCACAGTTTAAGGAGTCTCATAATCCATTACAGCACAGTGGAAACAGCAGTGTCCAGCTGAGTAAAAGAAAAAGAATCATTCATATTCTTTTGGGCTAGAAGCAACCATGTAGAGTTAGAACTGTATGTCTGACAGTTTCTAGGCATTACAATCAAGAACAAAACCATGTACACTAGTATGACAGGGAAATTATATCTGGAAATCTAATAGTGGATGAATGCAGAGATCTGAAGTACCAACAACATAATGCAAAAAGTTGGAGTAATTACTATGGATTGCAACTGCTTGAAAGCTTGTTGTCTGTTACCCACCTGGATGGTTTTGGAACAGTAATGGCCACCTCTTTCTTGCTGATACTTCATCAAAGCCTCTGCGGCTTTTCTCTCTTCCAGAGCTTGATGCAAGAAGAACTTTGAAACATTTGGTAGAGCCACATGAGACTGATCAAAATATTCACCCTAAGCACACAAAACACAGTGTTACGATGGGACTCGCTTGCAGCAGAACATGGCTTTATCAGAAACTGGGAGACCCTTCCAATGGAAGCTGTTTTATCAGCACAATCACTTTGAAGACCTTAATCCAAATTTCTGCAATAAATGAAGTAAGTAGCTACAGTCTTAAATGCAAAATCTCTATACTTCTACTAGACCTCCTTCTGTCCTTTAATACTGGACAGGTAACTGTAGTACTGATGTTCTCTCTCAGTAGCAGAGATCCTCAAAATATTTTATTTATGAATGGTTGGGGTGTGTGGTTTTGTTGTTGGTGTGTGTGTTTTTTTTTCTTTTGGTTTGGTTTATGTTCATTATGTTCATTATGTGGCCGGGCTCATTATGGATAATGTTATTTCAAAGTAAAGAATACTGTTACTGAACTATACTGTATACACCTTTAACATTGTATGTAGCTCATGCCTAGGAATACTTCAGAAGCATTACAACCCTAAACCCACTGCAGGCCTTGCTCTGTTGTGTATGGGAAAGTAACAACTTTAACCACTGCAGTATGCTATGCTAATAGATCTATCAGGTCTTACACTGAAGAATTTTATCCATGGTATTGCTGTCGCATAAAGAGAATGTGTTAGAGATTGGTAACGAAGGAGAGCCACCAGGTTACACTGGTTTCAGCATTGGCTCTTCACAGTTCCAGTGCTGAGGAGAATGAGAGGCAGCAGCTGGGAATATACCAAGAGCCAAAATGACGGAACTACAGTGTCTTGATCTGCTGGTTCCCTAAACATGCATCTGCAATACAGCACAGCTTTTGTCTCTTGAACATACTCTGGATTAGAGTACTGCATATCAAGCTGTTGGCTTGTAGCCTGCCTAGGAAGGGTAAGGGACAAGCACATGCATTTCATAAGTTTTTCTGCTTCTTATTGTCTGCTGCCCCACTTTCATCTATTACCCTGCTTAAATATGAACTACTTGTGTTTCATCTATGTTGCTCTGTTTAGAAACCATGCAGAAAAGTTATATAGACAAGTTTATGTTTTTCTCTGATATTTTTATGGCCATCTAGGCTACCTTGTGACACATGTACACAACCATAAACCATTCAAGAGAAAGTACATACTGGATTGCTTTATTAAGAGCATTCATTGCAATAGTTGCATAATCCTTTTCCTGAAGTCATTCATTCATGTTTCTGTTGACAGAAGAGTCAAGATTCAGTGTTTTATAACCAGTTCCTCAGTGCAAGTGTGCTGCATGACTTCAAGCAGAGTACAAGTTACCACACCTGCTTAACTGTTAAGGTAAATCTTTTATGTCAATCATTAACTATTTAAGATGTTCACATTTCTAGGTTTGTTTTACCCACTGTTAATTTCCAATTGAGGTTTCTGCATCCCACCCAGCTGCCAATCACTGCTATTATTTTAATCCACATTCTTAACAAGTAGAGGTTTTACTACACTTAAATTTTTATTGGACTAATATTTGACACCAAGCTTGATCAAAGGATTTTAGGGATATATTGAATATAGTTTGCATTGCTTTTCAGTGGATGCTCAGCATCAGAAGGGGTGGCGTTAATAATTTTGAGGGTTTATTTTAATGGCTTTGTTAAACTATCTGTTGCCTTAATATCTGATATGTAGCCAAACACAATTTTGGCACGCATGTTACATGTTATCAGAGACAACTTTTTTAATTCATGTCTAATGTTTGTGCCTGTGGAGCAAAAAACCCTAAGTTGACAGCAATGTTCACAAACTTATTTTACCAGTTAACCACCCACAACTGTTTTACATACAAAGTTGGGGAAAAACCACCCAAGAATTACACTGTAAAGCTGTTAGCATTCCCTGTTCCTGTCCTCCTTCCTGCAGTCCTCACCCTCTATGTGAATTACCCAAAATACACGGGCGCCTGATTGTTCCAGACCTTCGTCATTGTTTTTCTAGCCATGTCAGCGGCCACCTCGGCTGGTGGCTCTGACAGGAGCGTTGCTGCGCTGCAGGGTCTGGGTGCAGAGAGAGCCCCGGATCCCGCTGGGCCAAGTAACGGGGCAGGCACCGCTCTTCCCTCTCTGTCCGACTCTGAAACCGTCCCCAACCTCCGACAGCGCCAGCGGGACCTGCTCCGGCCCGCGGGCACCTCCTTACCCCGCCGCCCGGGCAGGGCGAGGGAGTACCCCTGCCGCCTCCCGGGACCTCCCCGCCCGGTCCGCTGCCTTACCAGCGCCTGCAGGCAGTAGGCGAGCTCCAGCAGGGCGCCGGTGACACCGCAGAGGCCTTCCTCCACCGCGGGCGGAAAGCTCTGCCTCACGCGGCTGCCGGGCAGCGGGCGGTGCGCCGGGCAGGCGGGCAGCGTGACGCGGGGCCGCTTGGAGCGCGGCTCGGCCATGGCGGGCGCCGCCATGGGGCAGCCGCGTCGCTCCGCCGCGCCGCCTGATATAGCCCGGGCACCTGGGACACACCTTGCAGCGCACGGCGGCGCCGGGCCGCCCCCTCCCCGCCTCCCTCCCGGCCCGCGCCGACGGGAGGTGCGTGGGGCTGCCCGCCCTCGCCGGGGGAGGAGGCGAGCAAGGCGGCCGGGCAAGCGAGCGCCGCCATTTCCTGCGTGCCCGTGGGCGCTCCCTGCGCCCGGGGCGCCTCGTCCCTCTTGGCGATGTCCGCCGCAGCCTGGCCTGCGCGGCGAATAGCCGGCGGTGTGCGAGTCGGGCGGTGCCGGGCCGGGCCACGGCAGCCCACGGAGCAGTGTGGCACTTCGGCCCTCAGCCCCAGCCCACGTCCCTCTGCCAGGCGTCGGTTGCCAGGGCGGGAAGGGCCGACCGGTGACTCGGCATTTCTACAGCCTATTTGAGGGACGGTCGCCAGGGACGCCCACACTTAAATACCTCCTTTTAATAGCGAGCGACGTGCGAAAGCTATTACAGTCGCGTCGAGGCCGGAGCAGCTGATGCAGCTTGCAGTCAGATGCAGTCGTGGGGAGGGAGTGATCTGTGAAAGAATCCTGGGAACTTAACAGTGTATCTATATATGTCTGGGCTACTGGCTAAATCTTTATCTTTTTTGATTTAGCGCTAAAAATGTTTGTGTCGAACTGGTCCTATCTAGGCAGACAAAACCATCTTCAGTATTTTAGTAACAGTCCTTGGTTTGTACAGTAACTTCAAAATACAGGTTTCTGACTTTTTCAACAACTTTACCATATGGATGGAGCTCTGCGTGTTACTGCTTGAGCAATATTTGCCTTTAATAGATTCAAGCCAATGGAGTGGAAGTATGAATAATCTCAACACCCTTCAAATTGGATAATTTTCTGTTCAGTGACTTTCTGTTTAGTAAGCTTAATGTTATGTGCTGTTCTGTGAACTATTTTTCTAGCAGATCACCCCACTCCCCCACAAACCCGGGATACTAAGGGCAGAATCATTATTCCATTGCATGTTTTAATTGTTATTGGATCTGACTGCCTAGAGCAGAGCACACATCATCTGAGAGCAGTCACGTAAAGATGTGAGAAAATTGGTCATGAGAAACTTAGGTACTTCTAGTTCATTGCCTTAATCTCATATTCAGCTTTCTTTGTTTAATTGTCCATTTTTTTCATTCTTCTGATTCTCCATGCTGTAGTTAAGTTAAATTAGAAGTTTCAGCAAATAAAATGTAAAACTGTGCAAAGTTCACTTTAAAAAAAAAAACGCAACCATTTAAGCATATGCTTATTTTAAGCATTTGACTAAAAACTGCATGAAAGTGAAGTATACCTGTAATGTTTGCAAGGCTAAAGTAAGTGCCTAAATTCCTCAGTTGCAATATGTTCATTGACAAGACAGTGTAACAATGTATGACCTTGTTCTGAAGTTCTCAGTAAGTTAAGGGTCCTCTTTTTTTTTGCTGGGGCACTAGGGACTTCTGCTGGGAAGACGTACTTGTAACAGTTACCTTTTAGCTCCCTCTATTCCAACTGTCTTTGTTTTAGCCAGTAAAATAGTTGCTAGTGTTTTATTATTCCAGAAGAGGAAGAGCAAGAGCAAGTGTGTGTGGGGGGGTGTGGTGTGTGTATGCATTGACATCCTAATCTAAGCAGACTACTTGATGACCTCCTTCCTGTGGACAGGTCAAATAATTTGAAGTGTGAAATCCCTATAGAAAGCAAGTTAGCTAGTGTGTCTGTGGAAAAGTTTATAGTTGTATTTTGTTAGGTGGGTGTTCACGACAATAATTTCTGAGCATATCAGTTCATAGATGCTTGTATCTGTATTAGTGGACTTCTGCTCCCTTGGAAGTCAATTAAGTTATCCCATGTCAGTGATGGAGAACTAGGATGCAAAGACATTTCTTAAGGCCACCTGTAATGTACGGGGCTGATCTGAAAACTGACTCTAAATTTCCTTAATCTCCATACATTCTTTAACCCCTCTTTTTATGAGAACACAGTTCAATTTATTTTGCTTTGTGCTTCATAGAGCTAAAGGAAATACACATCATTTGTACTGAAATCAAATGTATTGTGGAAAATTCCATCAGAAAGTAATGTAGGGATTCTTGCTACATAGGATGAGGAGGTGTCACATGCTAGTTGTATCTGGACTGAGGAAAGTATCATCTGTTCCAAAAACTTGTGCTCTCAAGTCTTGGTTTTCAAGAAATGCTGTATCCTGGGGAACAAGCACTTTGCTCAGTTTCTTAGTTACAACATTTCAAAGTGGCTTGGAGTAAGTGCTGTCAGGTAGGGTTGCTTTTAAGACAGGTTGCTTTTTTTCCCACCTGCCCTAAACTGAAGGGAGGGTCTTGCATCTCTCTCCCAAACTGTATCCTTCAGAAAAGTTACTACCTGCTTGGGGTAACAGTATCTGTATATGACTTTGATACAACAAATGAATCTGGGTTAGATCCTTATTCCTGCTAAATCCTGAACTATGAAGGTACTTTACAGATTTCCTCAGTGAACTGATGTTGGGGTGAACAGGGTTGGAAACTGAGTGATCTTGACTGAGAAAAAAGCAAGAGCAGATGCAAGTTCTGTGCAAGTCATTGCAAAAAGGGTTGGTGACATCTGTAAATAGGGTTGGTGACAGGATTGACCCAGTTTATTCCCATAATCTAGTATTATTTAAATGCGTAATGTTAGGCACATGCTGTGATGAAAGATGACTTTATTTGTTTTTATGATTTGGCATGATTTTGGTACAACACATTTTAAAGAGTGTTAAAAGTGTATGCCAGTGTGGGAAGCCAAACAACCACAGCATGGTACACAGAATTACAGGTAAAATTTCAGCAAAATAAGCTCTTTTACACACACCCTCACCCCCCCACCCCTTTCTTTTTATTCTTTGGCAGAGTGCAGCAGAGAGGACTGTTACTGTCACTGGGCTTTAGCAATCATCTGAAAATACCCTTTCTGCTGAGACTACTTAGCAAACATTTAATTGTATCTGGCCATATTCTACCTTGATTCTCTCTCATTTAAAGCTATGTTCTTTAAGCTGCACATTGTAATCTGGAGTTGATGCTGTTTGTTGTTCAACCACAGGTAGCAAGAGTTGTGGCTGTTGCTTCTATCCAGCTACCATCTGTTAGCTTCTTTCTAGCTGTGACAGATTGCTCATGTGCTTTGCAAATAGTGTATCTAATGCTGCCAAACTTTTTCCTTATGTGATCGTTCAGTGCCCATCAATAGCTATGATGAAAACGAAGGGCTATGTGAGGAAAACGTAATAAATAAATGTGTGATATGTATGCCTGTCAATAAGCCTTCTTCATTCATTATTTTTTTCATAATTAAGCGAAACCTAAGTTCTTTGGCAGGAAATGGAGAATGATTCATACAAACACCCATGAATTCACAATTGCGTGTATTAGACTTGAAGTCACTTAACCCATTTTTCTGTATGCTTTTCCATTCTCAACAGGTGCTTCATTTCATTATTTTATCTGATCTCACTCTTTTTTATTTCCTTTTTTTCAATGGAGGAAGAGCCAGCAAGACTTCTGAGTTGTTTTGTTGACTTTTTGCACTGTATGACTCATAAAGTTAAAAAAGCAGCCTGAAATTTGGGAGATTATTACTTAAGTAAGCATAGAAAAATAACTTTTTTTAACTGTCTCACAGTAAAAGTAGTCATCATCAAAGCATGAGATGGCCCTGGGGTGACAGTAGCACTGTGACCAGGCTGTGAGGTGGACATTCTGGAAAATGATTTTTGTTTATATGTCACTGAGCAAATGGAAAGGTCCATTTTGTTGTAGTGCTGTGAAATCAGCATGTTTTAGGGATACAGAAGGCTTTTCCAAAAGTAAAAGTTAAAGCCTAGTCCCTTTTAAGTCAGAGTCTTGATCTTGTTGGTATCAGAGCAGACAGGAGCCTGGTTTTGGGCTTATAGGTACTGAAAATTACTATGCAGTGCTGTATCTACATGTATTTTATATATATTCAATTTACTAAAATGAGCTACCACAATGAAATACTTGGATTAATTTTAATTTTGGAAGTAATTTTTGAAATGCCTGGTTTTGGCACTCACTTCAAATACTCCGAAGCTTCCATTGCTTTCCTTTTCTAGAGAGTCAAAGATTTTCTTCCTCTCATTGATATTTTTGTGTTTGCAAAACATCCATTACTGCAGTGTTTAAAGCCAGTTGAGATGTTTGAGGATGTTATTCAGTTGTAGTGGAAACAGACATGTCTTTTTTGTCTTAATTCAGTTTTCCCACATTGCATCAGTAGCCTGATAAAGTTGCGACACTTTGCACCTCTGATGTAACTTTTATCTCTGGCAGTTCAGTTCCATAGGCTTCCTTGACACAAGTCTGTGTGGCACAGATACTGAGAAGTTGGCTAATTGGTCTGTCTTCTTTTGCAATGAAGTTCTTCCTCAAGGAACTTTCCAAACGCTGGGTAATATAAACCATTGTGATATATAGAGAGTTCTTTGAAACTTTACTGATTGAAATCTGTCCTTCAAACAGAACATGCCCACAGCCTGTGGGCATGTCTATGCCATGTCTAAAACAAACATAGAAGACAAGCTCATAAGAGTTTCTGAAGTACAAGCAAAGCTTATCTTTAACCTTGTGTCACAGAACAGGTATAGAAGAGTTTCCTAATTCATGCTGTTTTCTTCTCTGCAGTGTATAAATTAGGTTATCTGTAATTAATGCTTGCTTTTACCATGGGACCCTTCCAGTAGCAGAGAGTTTGCTTCAGATAATGCTGTGAGGAGACAAGCAGCCTCAGCTCCTTCTTGGCAGGATGCTGCAGGGGCATGGAGAGGCCCAGGGCCCTGCAGTGCAGCAGGTGGCCTCCACAGGCACTGTGGCTGCTGCTCAGAGCTGCCCTGTGACTATGGTGTTCAAGGCACATCCTTCCTGCATAGCACCTGACCTCACCCTCCTTCCAGTCCCCAGGCACCCCTCCCTTCTCCTCGCCCTTTGCTCCCACCCTCCGTTCTGTGGTCCCCCAAGAAAGCACCATGCCAGCAGCAGGTTTAGGGTCTGTGTGTGTGTGTGAGCTCTGCAGTCAAGCCTAGAAGATGTAACTGCATCTCAGCTAACTGCCTAGGTATACTCTTGGCTGTGACTGTTGTCCTGCCTCAACCTAGTTTATGTTTGACACCTCCGGCCATCTTGTTGCATCTCAAGTCAAGCTGTGTCTGGCCATGTTTGAATGTGCATGTGCGTAGACTTCATAATACTGGGGCTACAGGTAAAACTGCACTGCGGCCACTATTAACTTGTGTCTAGGAGCCACATGTAACTACTTATGCAATTTTAAATACTGACCATTCACCTACACCGCGTTGTTCCCTCTAGTCTTTTCTTGTATTTACAAGTTGTTAGGTGTGCCGGCTAGGCTTCTCAGCTCATCTGTGTCTTTAAGAGCCCTGCCTCTGCCAGCGCTCAGGAAACCTGTGGTTTGGCTTGGGCAGAGAGGCAGCAAGGAGAGCTGAAGCCTTGGGGGCTGTCTGTGCTCCCTGCCTCTCTGCCTGCTGGCTGCAGAGGGCTGGCAGCCAGGCTGAGCGAGCTTCAGCCTAGTCAGCAGCATTGGCCCTTCAATCTCCATTTCTTCTCTTATAAATACACTTAAGCTGTAAGTGGACTATTAATTTCAAGTGGTACTGGCTGATACTGCCCATTTGATTTCTTTAAAGAGGCTGTGCTTAGGAGTAAGTTAGAATAAATTGGCAGGATTCATCTGCCTTGCAGATTTTGCAATTGTTCTTTTGAGCCACATTTAAAAGCATAGGCCAGAAAACTTAAGGCTCATCCTTGCAGTCTGACCATGGCATATTGTAAATCCAGTCACTTATTGCAGGTTGAAGTCACTGGGTCTCAGCACTGGAGCAAATTTAAGGGGATTCTGTGGAATTTCTGAAAGCACGTAGCTCACTCCAGGCAACATGTTGCATAAGGAGGTTGTGCAATGCCAAACTGCCTGAAGTCTGTCATAATTTGTGTACCTTCCCTTTCTGTTCTACCTTCCTTTCCACAGCTGTGGGTAAGAATCTCTACTTACTTTTGGACAAATGAGAAGATAAGACTTGACATGTTGGAAAAGGCAGTGCCTTTTTTTGTACAGTCTGCCATCTGAAATCAGTGACTGCAGATAATGCCTTCCAGGCAGTGTAAACTTTAGTAGGTGCACTCTGCGCTCCAGATGGCCCTTGAGAGAGTGTCAGACCTAGCTAGTTGAGGTGAGCATGAGCAGACACACTCTGTACATACTCAGAATATTTTGGACTAGCAGTAGTAAACTACAGGCAAGCGATGAAGATCCAGAAGCCATTTATTGTCTTGCCACTGTATGCTACTGATAATGTTCATAGAGTCCCTGCTAGTACCAAGAGCACCTGCTTCTGAAGTACAGGTATTCCTGGGAGTTAAATGGTTTGACTGGTGCCATTTGCTACTTGGCTTGAGAGAGAAGAAATTAAAGCCACAGATGTGGTAAGAGGTGTGTGAAATGTTTGCAGGTGAAGAGGAAATAATTCTAAATGTTTCAGTTTTCATAGTCACCAAAAAATAACGAATTAATCCTTTTCACAGTTTTTGCTTGAAAAAGAACGCTGAAAAAGTTTAAATGAAACTGCTTGAGGAAAAAAAAAACATGAAAAGGTTCTTTGTTTGAAACTTTAATGTGAACATTCATCAGCTAAATGTGTGTTTTAAATTTTTTATTAATATGGATTCAGTGGTGGTGAATCAGACAAAACAGAAGTGGATGATTTCACTCAAACATAGACCTTAAAGGCTATGCTAAATTCCAATGAAGTAATTCCTCTTCTAGTTCCAGTCACAAATGACCCTTTATTGCTGCTTTCTGCTCGAAACACCTCTTTTAGTCCATCCACATATTATCCGTCAGAGTGTAAGTGTCGTGATTCCCTAGGGTATCCTTGTCCCTATCAGTTTCCGCCTAATTCCATTTTAATGGATTTAAATACATTATAAAAGTCTTATAATGGTAGGTGTTAGATCATAGTCTGTTTGTGGCAGTGTGTCCCAGGCAAAGTCTTCTGTGCCAATTTGCAAGGATCAAACAAATTGTTTTCAATTTCAGCGTCTTTATGCCGAACACTTGTTGAATTGGGCATTCTCCTGATTTCATTGGAATTATGAGCAGTAACTC
Source organism: Aramus guarauna (assembly GCA_013400195.1). Taxonomy (NCBI): domain Eukaryota; kingdom Metazoa; phylum Chordata; class Aves; order Gruiformes; family Aramidae; genus Aramus; species Aramus guarauna. Next base: position 1,725,504 of record VXBL01001841.1, read on the forward strand.
AGAGTATGTTTGGCTTCTATCATGTAAGGCAGTCAACACCGTTAATTTATAATCTTGGGCAGTTATCTATTCTGGTCTTTAGGACACAGTGGCATTACTCACAGTGATGCAGTGTACTGCTTTACTTTTTCATTTTTAAACCACCAGCTCCAGTTGCTATCTTTTTTAGAATTTAGAAATTATTGTGCTGAGTATTTACAAATTTCACAGAACATTTTGTTCTCTGATTTAAATCCTGCATACCAAGCGCCTGCCTGGGGCAAAGACAGAAAAAAGTTAGCTTTGATACTCCAAAACTGGTTGAATAAATCCTGTGCAGCTGGCCTGCGTGAAATGTGCCCAGTGACAGTAAGCCACAGAGAGGATTCAGAGGGTTAGGAAGAGCTCTGTGCCTGTCAGATGCTAGGAGTGTTTTATTGCTTTTGCTGTGAAGGGCAGTGTGGTGGGTTGACCCTGGCTGGAGGCCAGGTGCCCACCAAAGCCGCTCTGTCACTCCCCTTGGCTGGACAGGGGAGAGAAAATATAATGAAAGGCTCATGGGTCGAGATAAGGACAGGGAGATCACTCAGCAATTGCAGTCATGGGCAAAACAGACTCAAGTTGGGGAAAATGAATTTAATTTATTACCAATCAAATCAGAGTAGGATAATGAGAAATAAACCCAAATCTTAAAAACACCTTCCCCCTATCCCTCCCTTATTCCATGGCTTAACTTCACTTCCAATTTTCCCTACCTCCTCCCTCCAAGCAGCACAGGGGGAAGAGGAATGGGGGTTGTGGTCAGTTTATCACACGTTGTCTCTGCTGCTCCTTCCTCCTCAGGGGGAGGACTCCTCACACTCTTCCTTTGCTCCAGCGTGGGGTCCCTCCCATGGGAAACAGTCATCCACGAACTTCTCCAATGTCCTTCCCACGGGGTGCAGTTCTTCAGGAACAGACTGCTCCAGCGTGAGTCCCCCATGGGGTCACAAGTCCGGGGTCACAAGTCCTGACAGCAAACCTACTCCAGCGTGGGTCCCCCATGGGTCCACAAGTCCTGCCAGGAGCCTGCTACAGCACGGGCTTCGCATGGGGTCACAGCCTCCTTTGGGCATCTACCTGCTCTGGCATGGGGTCCTCCACAGGCTGCAGGTGGATATCTGCTCCATCATCAACCTCCATGGGCTGCAGGGGGACAGCCTGCCTCACCATGGTGTTCTCCAAGGGCTGCAGGGGAATCTCTGCTCTGCTGCCTGGAACACATCCTCCCCCCACTCCTTCTTCACTGACCTGGGTGTCTGCAGAGTTGTTTCTGTCACGTATTCTCACTCTTCTATCCGTCTGCAATTGCTCTTGGTGTTGCACAGGGTTTTTTTTCTCCTTCTTAAGTGTTACCCCAGAGGCACTACCACCGTCTTTGGTCAGCAGTGGGTCTGTCTTGGAGCTGGCTGGCGTTGCCTCTGTCAGACACAGGGGAAGCTTCTGGCATCTTCTCACAGAAGCCACTCCTGTAGTGCCTCCCTAGCCCCTAAAAACCTTGCCATGCAAACCCGATACAGGCAGTAACATGTAGGTATCCTTTACTGCTCGGTATTAAGTGTGCAAAGTAGTGATCGCCATGTGGTTCCCTCAGGCACATATGTGGACAAAACCGATGCGTAAGTGTGCAATATAGCCTTCTTTGTATGTTTATACATGCATTGATGTTTTCCAACTTTGGAACTGTGGTTAAAGCCTCAAAAGGAACCCTTGAGTCTGCAGCAGTTGAGAATATGTTTTTAGTGCTGGACATTCCTGTGTGGTTGTGTGAATGTCTCTTCATTGGTGAGGAAATGGCGTTGTCTGGCCTTTACTGCTGTGTTTGTCAAGGGAAATTCTCAGAGATTTTCTTAAATGGGCAAGCCAGTACAGTACAATTTACACTTGTGTGTACTTGTGGATGAGATGCCAGTAACTGTTACAGATTGGAGACTGTTTTTTCTGCCTGTGCTATTTTCACCACCAGCTCTGTTCCTTCAATGGTGTCTGCTTTGCTTCTTTTTGTAATATAACCTAGCGGGGACATGGTCCCAAGGGGAAAGAGACTTAAATCTAAATCTCGGAAAGTCAGGAATTAAAAGATGTACAGTTCAGGAAAATAAATTTTGGACTTTTGACCAGTTCATGTGAGCAGCTTGTAGCAAGGTCATGTTTTCCTGTAATACTGCATCAACAGCAGTTTGGAAAGCCTGCTTTTACTTATGTTGTATGAGCAGAGTGCTTTTGGCAGTGCTCTGTAGTGCTGCCTTTGTGACTCCAACTCCATTCTCAGGCTCCAGAGAGATTCCAGGTTCTCTAGAAACAGGCACAAGAGTAACTGCAAGGAGTGAGACCAGATTTGCAGAACTGACCATTGGAGCTCAGAATGGCAGGACTCTGGGGAAAAAAAACAAAACATAAAGGTTTGTTTTTTGTTTGGTTTTTTTTTTTCCTTTCGCCAATAGCTGTTTCAAGCAGGGTTTTTTTTGCACTCTTCCTATGTCATTTTGTAGTAGCCACACACTGAAATAATGCACTGGGCTATATGTACCACTGGCCTGAGCAAGTGTGTGGCAATCGTTATGATGCCTGTGCTGGAACACTTCTCTTAAGGGACCTTGACAGGGTTTGATTTATTTGTTCCAGAATGGGATTGCTCTTGTTCCTGTTGATGTATACTCATGATCCAGACTCCAGGACTCAAGCAGGACTGAGGGACGCATCTTGTCAGGCAACGGTAAGATCATGTTACATATGTAGAGGAGGATGTTGAAGTCTGGTATATGTAGCTTGTGACTTTCAGCTGTTTGGTTTGAAGCAAGGGGCAGGGAGGTTTCTCTTCTTTTTTTTTTTTAAAGGAAGATCAGTGCAGAGCAAAGAGAGGGGGTGAAAAACCCTGAGGAAAACCAAAAAGAGAAGAGAAGCAGCATTGAGAGTGGACTAAATCTTTTACTGGTGTATGTGAGCATTACTCATACAACTTCAAGAGAGTACATGCTTTAACTGAGTATGTACCAGCTGAGGCCTTGGCCCATAATGTCCTTTATAAAGCTCTGATTCCTCCCCAAATAGTTTTTCCCTTCCTCTTCAAAGAGGCACCTGTTGTTGGTGGAGTTGGTGATGATACCGGATTAGTGCACATGCGGTCAGCCTGCTTGGCCTCAGCACTTTGGACCCAAAATGAACTCCAGCTGCTGTTGCCCAGAGCAGGTGCTTCATCCAGCCCTAACAGCTGTTTGAATGTACACTGTCATGGCCAAGAAGAGTGGGTAGGCCCCCTGAAGTACCCAGAGGAAGAGCTGATCAGCAGGAAGGAAGGAAAAGGGAGTGTGCCACAGAGACCTGATTTTTATACCCAGCATTTAGCAGAAAAAAGTTGTTCAAGCATTTCCTTATGGAAGTGGGAAATAGTGGCTGTCACTCTGCCTGCACTGAGCCTGCACGGCACTGTGATGGAGGATGGTTCCCCAGCTGAGGCTGAGGGACCACTAAAAACGATCAGGGCCATGAAAAATGATTGATCTCTAAACTGCCAAACCTATATTGTCAGTTGAAGATATGATACAGGTACATGATGGTGCATGAGAAATTTTGAGGGCTGGTAGTGTTTCACAGTTGTTCAGTCTCTGGAGTTGTTGGTTTACAGCTCCAGTGAGTGGTCTGGCAAAAGTGAGATTAGGCACAGAACAGTGTACAGAGTAATAGTCTGCTACGTGTGATAGCTTGGGCTTCACACTTACACGGCCAAAGCCAGTAGCAAGGGAAGAAAACAAAAGCAGAGGGTTATGAAGCAGCCACAGGGGAAAATGTCAAGGAAATGGAGGGTGAGGAGACAATGTGGGGGCATGCAGAGATGTGGGTGGTTGGCAGGTAGCAGCCAGAGTTTGACGAGGAGGCACAGGTAGCTCATGTCAGAGGTAAAGCAGCAGCAACCCAGGGTTAGAGTGAAGGGGACAGGACAAGGATGCAGGTTTCTTGGGGTAAGGGAATCACAGCCTTCAAAGGGAAGAAGGCAGCAACCCAGATTTGCAGCAGCAGGTACTGGGAAGTGTCTTGTGGAACAAGGAGTCTTAAAGTATAAGCTATTCAAAGCTATTGCTGGCCTCACAACCAGCCCCTTCCAAGTCCCTTTCAGCTTGCCTTTAACTTATTCTGCTTGGACTATTCTCACTGACCCAGAAGAGGTGTTTCTGCAGTCCTGCACTGTCTGATTATTCACATGCTGCCAGCAACAGCCCTCCTGGATGCCCTTTCCATGGAAGTACACTTTTCTGGCTGTTGCCTGCATATGTCACTGTCAGCATTAACAGCAAATTTCATGTAACTCCACAGGGTCCTGTCTTCTTACCTATATTCATTAAAGTTACCAGAGACCTTCCAGTTTCTCAGATAACCTGCATGTCCACTTTTTATCCCTACCCTGTGCATGGTGTAAGTCATATCCCATCAGCCAGGCTTTTCCTACTATGTATCTTCGCTGATTGCTCAACCAAGTTCCCACTGAACCTCCATAAAGAGGGGTAAATGCTAAGCAAGGACATTTCCCTGTGTAGTTATAAAAGGATTATTCAGGCCATATTTCATTACAGCATGGCCTAAGAGCAGGAGAAAAACATGAATATTGGAGGCCTCTCTTTGTCAGGAAATGGGATTTCCGCAGGTGCTCAGTTGCAGATGCTCTGCATGCTTCTAAGGCTTGGCACATGGCATTGCTAAATCCTGATTCAGGATGCAAGAATGTCTCATGACCCCTGCCATGTAAACTGGTGTCTGGCCATGTTTGGAAATTAGCCGTCAGTGATGACAGTAGATGAGTATGGGTGAAATGAGCAGTTTGGCTTCAGCACTAAGCAAGACTTGTTAAACATTGTAAATACAGATGTCCAATTCATATTTTGAATAATGAATATTATGACCTTTTCTGTAGCAAGTGGTAAGAAGCTGGATTGTCTTTCTTCATCTCCTCGCTGTCTTCCCAGGATTTGAAAGCGTGACAAAATATTTCATCCTTTACAGGATTAGGTAAGATTGGTAGCCATAATTATGTATGTAATAGAATTACATACAAAAACTCTGGACAACCAAATATATTGATTTAAGATCAGCTGACTTCAGTTGTTCGGTCTTTTGGATGAAGAACTACTCCTGCTGGTACAGACCTGTACAATTTCTGTCTCAGTGTAGCTCTTCTATCAAGTATTCCTCCTATTTGCATTGCTTCTACATGTACAGGCCTGTACAGTTTCTGTCCCAGTGTAGCTCTTCCGTCAGGTATTTCTCCTATTTGTATTACTTCTACATGAAAATTAAGGAATTAGAGAAATAGCACTAGAAGCTCTACATGAATGAAATTCTCAAGGCTGTTAAGGAAATAGATGCATTAGAAATAGGGAGTTTCTGTGCTCGCATTCCTTGGATGTGTCCCTGTTATACATGGAAAGAAACATCAGCCATGACTATTACAAGTATGTGATGTGCATCTATACAAGGGGAAGACATCCTCTGATGTGGTCCTGGTTACTGTCCCTATGTTTTTGCCACTTTCAGTAAATTACAGTTCACTTATGCTGCTGTGCATTTATCAGCAATAGTTCCCCACTGTCTCCTTATCTGCCTGGTAGCATGGCTGGGTGATAAACACACCCATTGCTGCTTCACTGGCGATGAAGTGGCAGGTGTTGCCCTGCCTTCTTCCTCTGTACTTCTCTTCCTCAGCCTCCTTGTGCTGAGGTGTGACTCAAGAAAAACAGAACTGCAACTTTCTACTCCTTTCAGAGAAGTAAATATTTTTTTAAAAACCAGACCAAACACCATTCTCAAGAGTGGCCCGAGATCTGTATTTAAGTGTGGTGGCACATTTAATTTTGTTTACCACCTACATGTGGATAAGAATTTTTTTAAACGCCCGTCTCTTGCTGATTTAAATGTAATTAAGTACCAAGAAACTTTGCCGATTTAAGCCATTCCCAAAAGGTGTGTGGCAATGTCCAATGTCCTGTCTGGTGAGGAACGACAGAGTGAAGCACTTTGGGTGTAGTAAGTCGTAATTTACTAATTGCTGGATTATGATGAAGGAAATAAAGAGCTTTTTAGCAGGCCTCTGTGCTTTGGGGCTCTGGAGAACAGAGGGTTTTACTTGGTATGAGGCCCATGTTATGCTGTGCAGGAATTCCCAATTCAGGGTCAAAAATACCTTGAAAGTGCCCTTTTACCATACAGCCGACAATTAGCTTGCTGCCAGTAGGAAAAACAATCATTAAGTGGTGAGTGAAAGTAGCGTCAGAAACGGACCTTGACAGAGCAGTAACATACAGTTAGACCGAGTGACATTCTTCACACCTGCTGTGGTGCATAACAGTAGCTGGCTGACTTAACCCGTGGCACTACAAGCAGAGCATTGTGCTGTGACACAGCCTGGACAGCGATTGAATTACACACCGATTAGGTCTTCGGCTTCTCTCTGTCAGTGTGGACAATGAAGAATCAGAGAAGTGGACATGAGAGCTTTAGCAGGCCTTGTGCTCTCGAACAGAGGAGGATTAGTTTGTAAATGGTAAATTGTGTTGGGGCCAAGAGTCGTAAAACTGAGCTCTTGCCCTTCTACTGCCTCTAAGGCACAGGCTTTGCAGAAAACCCCTTCTCCACCCTTCTTCTACTGACTGCTGTGATCATGTGGAATCTGCTCCTCCCTTTCTCTGCCAAAGGAAGAAGACACTGGTGCATTTGTACAAATTTTGCCCCTCACTATCTCTTACTATCTTTTCTTCGAAAGGGCATGGGATTAAATTAATCAGTCTTTTACCGTTTCCACAGGGATGCGGATTTGCCTCTCACTGAGGTGCTGCTGGCTGGCTCACTGCCTGGTAGAGGGTGTCTCTAAGACTTGATTTAACCTGAAGCATACACTTTCTCAGGAGGTCTGCAACAGGGCTGAAGAATTGCAAATGTTGCATCCTTTTCCTCCTGTCATCTGCTTGCACATGACTGCAGTGCCTGCTCTGCTCTTTCGCACCCTGAAATGCTCCTTGTGATGGAGGTTTGTACTGAGCTGGTACAGAGCGGGCTTTGCTTTTGGTGGCAGTATCCCTTGTCGCCGTGACGTTCATGAAGAAGATGGGTTTATCCTTGCCTTTATTCCACTGGGATCAGCTGCTCTACATACAGTAGCCCAAAGTGGCAAATCTACTACCTCTTTCAATTTTCAATTGAGGTCTACATCACATGAACTTCTTGGTTTTTTGGAGAGGTAAAGCTTTTTTAAAAAAACAAACCACAACATGTTGAACCCAAGTTGGAGAAAGAACTGCATCATGTGACTGATACAGTGCATGGGAGTACAGAGCATTCCCATTCCATCTGGTCTTGCACATCCACTCCCTGTACCTATTAAATGTGGTAGCTCTTAGGCATGAATGTAGACCCGGAGATGGGCTGAACTAGTTTGCCATGCAAATGTTTATCTGATGGCCCCATCCTATTTTCTAGAACCAAAGATTTCACTGTGATAAAGTGGACATCATAAAGCATTGTAGGAGATAGGGAGATGTAACTGCACTTAACCTGAGTTTGGAATAGGCATATCTTATATCTTGGAGTTTGACGGTAAATAACAAATTATATGATCAATGGAAATATGACATTCTTAATCTGTAACTACAAAAAAGAAAAGGACAGTCTTGAAAGTCCAGCAATCTTCCAAATGATCTTAAGGCATATTGACCCTGAATCATCAGAGCGAAATTCAACAGGGGTGTTCCTATTAGTGATCAAAGTGTATAGATGTGGTTGAATACATGGAAAACTGTATCTTGTTCCAGTTATCCTTATTATTGTAATAAATGATACTAACTCTCCCTACAGACCTTATCTCATCTGTTTACAGATGGTGCTGATATTTATGCATGCATACCTAGATACTGTGAGATTGTAAGAGGCTTTATGAGTATACCATTTAAAAAGAATTGATTGTGCTCTGGTTACTAGTTTGAACTGAGAAAAGATACTAATATTTCATACTCCTGAAAGCAGTAGCAGATTTGCTATAATGCACCAGTTGAGAGTAATTTGCTCATAAACTATCAGTTCCAGAAAACTCCCAAATCTCTTGCACCTATTTTCTCTAATAGGTGGCAAATCCTTAGTACCTCCGAAAAGCTGCTCACAAGTCAGTAGAGTAGGAAGGCTTTGCTTTGGTTTGGTTTTTCTAAAGCTCGGTAAAGAATTATGAATGAGATAAATTATGTTGTTGCACAACATAGTCGCTACTGATAACTCTTAGTTTGTTTTCAAAAATGGAAAATGAGTTATTCTAAGTAGCCACTGTTGGTTTTAACACTGTGGAATATTTCAAAGGTAAGTTTTAAAGAAAAAAAAATGAAAACCAGTCATTCACTAGTGCTTATACAGGAATGACAGAGGTTAATACCGCTGACATCATGTTGGAACTGTATAGCATTTTGTTAATGGTTATTAATGCCCTGCTGCTGGGAGACAGACAGTGCCAGCTGCCAGTTAGCGTGGTGCCTCTCTGCGGGTGTGCCTAGGCCTCTGCTCAGAAAGGAGAGGGGCATGAGGAAGGCTCGAGTCTGCTCTTTACCTAGTCATCCCTCCACTGAAACAGGAGGAGAGGAGATACTGAGAGAAGGTAGTTAAAGTGCCTTACTCCTGTCTCTGCTGACTTCAAAACAGGTCTTGGAAAGCAAAGCAGGAGCAGCAAACATCTACAGAGCCATGTCCAGAAGGCACTGAGGACTTATGTTTAATTCAGATCTTCAGGACTAAACTCAAGATACACATCCTTTGGAAGAAAATAGCAAGAAATTCAGAGAAACGTGCATGGAAATGATGCCAGTAGGCCTGGGGAGGAAGCCTAGGTTCCTGTAGGAGAGCCTTAGAGCTTTGGACATCAGTGGGAAAAGAGGTCAGACATGGTGTAGAGTGAAGGAAAAAAGCCCTTGAGAGGAAGGGGACGGAACTTTGTAATGGTAGAATGATGATGGATTTAGAGCAATTAATTAGCTTTGACGACATCATATTCATTGTACATCCAGATTTGTAGGTTTAGCTGCCTCACTTGGGGCTAGCTATTACTTTGTGTAATACCTTTGAATTTCATCCACCATAAGGGAATGAAACAGATACAGAAAGGTGCAATATGTCAGTGTAGCATATCAAATTGAGAAAGGCATTTTTAGCAGTCTGTACTGAACACAGGTTTAAGCCAGCATTAGACTATTCCTTAAGTGTATTGTTATGACAAAACTGAAAGGAGCTAAAAGCATTTCAGTAGATGAAAAAAGGAATTTTTTTTTTCCTTTCTCACAGCCTGGACCCGAAGTGGTATTGCCAGCCAGGTTTACATAGCCTGGCCTTGTACCACACAAGCACCCTCTGGTGAATTTAAGTGGAACACGTAGAGATCAGTTGTGAGTCCTGATGGCCAAAGGACATTATGATGTTAACTGACGTCTGAAGTGCCGCACAGACTATTGTATTCTCTTTCATGCTAAGAAAAAAAGTATATCAGTACTCAACGAATGTTTTCTAAAAGGGAAGGTGAGTGTTCGATTGCATGAACCTCAGGTTTGGGGACACAATTTCCTTTTAAAACCCATTAATTTTGCACATCTGTTAATTATTAGAAATAAATGGAAACATCCATGTAATATTGTACATGTACTCTCCAATTATGTAGTGTAATACTCAAACACAATAATTTGTATAGACATTGAGTTGCCCATACAAATAGTTTTCAGTCAGTTGCCTTACCTTCAGTGCAACATCCTAAGCTCAACTAGCAGGAGCAGCAGATCAAGAGGAGCGATTATTCCCTTTCACACAGCATTGTGAGAGACGGCATCCAAAGCATTGTGTCCAGTTTTGGTCTCCTCTATACAAGAAAGACATTGTCATACTGGAACGGAACACCAAGGTGAGGGGCTGTAGCCTGTGATAGACCAGGAGAGAACTGGGCTTGTTCAGCATGGAGAGCTGCTATTTCTCAATATTCACAGCTACCTGATGGGAGGGTGCATGAATGATAGAGTCAGACTTGTCTTGAACATCATAAGAGGCAAGAGGCCCAAGTTGGAGCAAAGGAAATTCTGACTAAATGCTAGAAAAAATATTCCCAAAGAGCATGCTAGGCTTTGGAGCAGTGGCCCAGAGAGGAGGTGGCATCTCTGTCCTTGGAGATGCTCAGAATTTGACTGTACAGGCCCTGAGCAACTTGGTCTAGCATGTCTCTAATCACTAGACTAGAGACCACTGGAAGTCCATGCCAACCACTATGTGTCTGTGGTTCTGTGGTAATACTTTGAAATTAAAAAGATGAATGGAACTATTTGCAGAGGGTATCTTTTCTTGTGTAATTCTTAGTGCCTTGAATTCCATGTAAATGGGGAACTTTCTAATAGAGCTTGCTTTGTAAGCAGTTAATCTGGCATAGAGTAGATTTGGGCATGCGCTGGCATGAAACAACAATTGCAAAGCCAATAATGCAATTACATGTGGTTAACAGTCCTTTAATTTTTTTTTAAGCCTATTTTAGCTACAAGCGTCTTCCATAGTAACTTTTCAGTGCTATCATAACTGCAGTTGAATTGTTTGTCCAGTTTTAAGGATTTCTTTAATGGTAGTTGATTAAAATAATTCATATTGTTCTTTCCAGTAGTTCAGCCTTCTCCTGTAATTATTACAAAAATCTTCAAGGAAAAGGTTGTATAACTCCAAACATGAGTCTTCTGAAGAACTTCAGAATGAAAGCAACATTGGAATTCTATATTTCTTCAAGAAAATAGACTCTTACTCATTAACCTCTAATCTTTGATTACTCTTTTACTCCGATGGTAAATAATATTTAGAAGCTTTCAATTGCAGGGACTCAAACCTGACTTTTAATTTAAAATCTCTGCAAATCAAACAAAAGCAGAATTAATCTAGGGAAGCCTTTACTCATCCCAGCATAATCAGTGTAGTGCACTTTGGTGCAGGGTAGAGTTTTGGTTGGTTGGTTGGTTTGGGGTTTTTTGTTTGTTTTTTTTTGTGAGGAGGAGGAAAGGAGAATTTGGCTTTAACAGTTAATCTCTTGTTCCCAGTAGCATATTTTGGGGTAATCATCAAACTTGTATTTTGCATATTTATCTTTTCTTAGTCATTCAGATAACTGTTCTATCACAGGTAGTACTGGCACAAAAAAGTAGCAAGGTCAAAGGACACTAGTGGAAAAACTAGAGGATCATTACCTCTGAATTTATTGCTTCAAAGAAAGGGGAGCAACTTTATGTAGATTCCTGTTTTCCATGCTGACATGCAAAGTCCTAAGCAGACTAAGAAACCCCTCAAACCCAACAAATGTTACTGCTTTTTCCATTCTCTATGGTCATTGTGCATTGAGCAAAGACAGCAGAAATAATTAGTCTAGTCCTGTCCTATGGTAGAGTATGCTACTTACAATTAACCCAGCTACAGGTGACTCCTTTATTCTCCTCTCCCAAATGTCTCACAGATTAGGTTCATCTGAATCTTCTCTACCTGGAAACCACTCTGAGGCAGTCCCCTGACTTGGTGGTTTACATTCAATGAGTTCTAAGCCTGGAACTGTAACTGTAAAGGAGAATGGACAGATCAGGGAACAGAAATTTGGTTGAGTGCTCTTTGCAAAGAGGTGAGACAGCTGCTCCATGAGTTGTGTTTTGTGCAGTAGTAGAGCGCTGCACCCAAGCACAGCCCCAACTCCCTGGCCCAGATGGCTGCAGGTGCAGGTACTTGGGCAGGATTCCTGCAGCGGAGGTAGAAGGCAGTGAGGGGAGGGGGAGGCACAGCAGCCTTTTGGGAAGAGCAGAAGGGGAGGCTGAGACTTGTGGAAGGCTTGATGAGCTGAAGTGAATGTTATTGGATTGGAGTTTTTCACAGAGCAGTAATGAGTCTCTAAAAGGTACTTTCAGCTTAAGGTGCTAATGAGTACAAGGTTATTCTGAAGGACGAAATGGCTGTATGGCTGGGGGTATTTTTTGGGGGTAGTGGGTTTGGTGGGGGTTTTTTTGAGTGGCAGGAAATATGGTAACATTCTGATGCTTTTTATTATAATGCATGTAACTGTCCCTTGAAGCTTAATTTATTGTTCTGGAGTTGTAGCTGGTGAAAGGGAAGTTAAAAGTAATTTCTAAAGTCTGCTCTGTAATAGATGGAGGTCTTACAGAAGAGCAGTCAGGTACATTCCCATGCATTAAGACTTTGGTTCTTCTCTTGGGTCTTGCATTATGATTCTGTTTAGTTTGCTTCTTTCAGGTTTTGATTATGTCGGCATTTCCCTCTGCTAGAATGGTATCTGTGTGGAAGTTAATCATCCTTTATTTGTGAAATATGAGCTGCTTGTCTGGAAGTGTGGGTGGAGGGGTTGAAGTTATGTGCCACAGGCTGGTTATCAGCATATGGAACTGCTATGTACAGAACTGTGTATCGAGCTATTTCTGGCTAAGTCTTTTGTTTTTTTGAGCAAACTCTGAGTTTGTTTATTGACCCTAATGTGTGTGGAGGGTTCTGTCTTCATTGAAAGAGAGTAAGACTTCTGAGTTGGTCAGAACAGCAAAAACTAGTGAAGACATCCTTGTGATACGTGATATCACTTGTATGCTTGCTGTAGACATGAGTGACTCTCTAACTTGAAATCATGTGAGAGCAGCAGCATAAAGCTCACTTAATTATTAAACAGACTTTTAGGAGTAAAGTCATTATACCTTTCTCCTAGAATCAGGTAGTATCCTAAATGGCTTCACTTAAGCAACTCCAGGAGTTTTAGTATGAGAAACGTTGAGGAGAACTTGTTTTTCTTCCCACCTTCTTACAAAACTGCAAAGAATTTGCACTCCTCTTACTTCATGGGTGGTGTGTTAATTCAGCATAGGCTTTTATATGAGAACAGGTTGCCAAATTGATAATATCAGAGGAAGGTATAAACAGCATAAGGAAAAACTACAACTGACACCTAATTAAAGGTGCAAACTGCAGGTGTGAACAAGCTGCAAAGCTATTCTTACTATAAAGGAAATGAGGGGAACTTACCTCATTGAGAGCTGAAGATGTAAAATAAACACCTTGCATGGAAAGGATCCAGCCAAACACTGGGCATGAAGCTTAGCTGCTGGGGAAGCAGGTGGTGCCCCAAAGTTTGCTTTCTATAGGGGGGCACAGTATAGAATGAATAGGCTTATAAACATGGAAACTTCAGTCACATGCCTCTAAAGAACACTTACAACTTGTAAATTATTATAAAGTGGATTTAAAAGGGAAGAGTTGAAGGACTTCAACTAGTTAAATATGTGGAAACAGTCAAGTGAATCAGATTTATATTATGAAAAGAGTGATATAATAAGTCAAATTTGTAGGCTAGCATAAGCATCTGTCTCTGAATCTGCACGTATTCTGTCATCCAATTGCAGAGCAGGGTTTGTAAGAACAGTGCAAGATTTTGGTTAGTAAGGCTTAAGGAGGGCAGCTCCTTGTCTTCAGAAACTGCTTTCATTTTAAGAATAGAGGGCTTAGTTTCCACTGCCACAACCCTGTGGTGATGGGCAGTGCTTCAGCCTGATCTGTGAACTCAAAACACATTTGATCTGTATTGTGGTGCTTACTGCCAGGTCCTGCCACTCCACCTGAATAACTATAACGCGCTCATAAATCAAGGGAGAGCATTCCTCTGTGACACCATCCCAAATGCCCTACTGAGCCAAAGCCTGTGTTAGCCATCAATGCCTCTTACATAAACATGTCATACTTTAAAGTAGGGTCTTATAAAAAGCACAAACAATATACTGGCATAGAAGGGCCACACAAAGTCAAGAGCTGTTAAGTGTGGGAGGAGGTGGAAAATCTCTTGATGATAAATGTCTCCACCAGATACATGTGGAAAGAAAATAGCTAAACCTAGGTTATGTTCCTTTCAAAATGAAATAGTCAAATGTGGAAATGGTTCTCTTTATTCCTTGTAAAACTCTGAAGTTAGGAGTTGCTAGCAAACTAATGGTGCAGGAAGCTTTGACTTCTGTTTCATTCACTCAGGGTGTTCAGTGACTCTACCCTGCATTTTGCGTCATTGTTTCTTGCTTAACAAGACTGCATGCTGGATCTTTGTGCAAGATTAGTTGTTCTTCTAGTCTTAAAATGGTGTAGTTAAGAAGCATGAAGGATTTTCTTACAGGACCACCTGAAACCCTACATTACATGCCATGAGGTTGTTTACCTAGATCTTGAAGTAGTCTGTGTATCTGATCAGGTAGCAAAAAAGCTGGTTTGTATTTGGTCTGCTCTAGAAAGCTGAGTAAGAACTACAGTGCATTCAAAATGACTTACGAAGTCTCGCTTAGTCACTTCATCATCTGGTGCCAACATTGTGGCTGGTAGATCCTGTTTACCTGATCTTAATCTTTGCACAAGCTGATGCCAATTTTAGGCATGGTAAGAGAAATGTTAAGGAGCATCTCACACACACACCTTTGTTATAGTGCACAGCTGACTGACGTGTAAAACTCATGTGTTTGTGTTGGTGCAGCCTTTGATCTGCATTAGTAAGGAAAGTGCTCCCAGCAAGAGCAGCTGGAACACACACAGCCAAAAGTGACACCAGGCTGTAAACAGTGGCTCCAGCCATCCTTGTCAGATAGGTCACAAATCACGGGGGCTGACAGGTGCCTGTGCTGGTGTCCTGCATGCAGGGTGTGCCTTGGTGTGGAGCATCAGGTGGGAAACCTGCGTGGTGGGTGGCCAGCTTGTGACTTCAATACAAAAGGAGCAGCCTGTTGCACAATGTCATGCAGAAATAGAAACATTTGCTTTTCTTTAAAGTGGGCAGGCTACTGCTTATGCTCCAACTTCAGAGTGCGTTGACAGCACAATGTAGCTGCACCGCATCTCAAAGCAGAGCTGCTTTGACAGGTCCAGCAGCCTTGGTCAGACTGGTATTTCTGTATAAGCCATAAACTGTTTTCTTGCTTTTTCTACCAACACTTCCCTCAAATGTGTCTACCTCTAACAAACTTAAACTAGCATTAGTAGCTTGTAATTAGTAACAAACTGTTACTTTAAAACTGCTTCTGTAATGGTTGTGACAACCTTATGGTTAAGTTGTAGTGTTAAGTGCTTAAGAGAAAAACCACTAAAACTGAGCCTGCAGTTCCCCAGTTGCTCATACTGGGATCCTGCCTTCAGCACCCAAGTTGCCTTCCAAAGGAAGGAGATCCAGAGTGCAAGAGAGGCATAAGCAGGCTTCATCCCAGAAAGGCTTCAGAGTGTTTGGGCATGGCCTCTTCTTAGGGATATCGAATCTGTGACTGGGAGTAATTTCTCTTTTCTAAATGCAGCTGGAGAAATTGATGAGTGTTACTCTGCTGTGGGAGCTTGAACTGTGTTTGTGATTTCCTTCCAAAAATGCAGGTGGGAGACATGATGCAATCTCTTTCCACTGCCTGCTTAGAATTGTTTTTTACTGCCTTGCCCTCTACCTGTATACATCAATTTCTATGCTCACCACCTCCTTCTGTGTATAATTTGAGGTCTTCAGGGCCTGATCCAACCTGGAGTAGATTGCTGTTTTCATCCTAACACCCTGTTCATGTTAATTGCAAGCAACTCTGACCTCGCGTAGGCAGTGTAGTGCCTTGTGGCAGGTCTGTACTTCTACATCCCAGCCTTCAGTAAAGCCAGCAAGCTTTTGGTCAGAGTGAATAGCTTCCACGTAACTGCTTTTAGAACCACAAGGCAAAGGCTGAAACAGCAGCTCTAAACATGTGCTGCCCTTGGGAGAGGCTCCTCACTGCTGTGCAGCTGTTGCAAGAGCTGGGGAGGACGTGGGCCTCCATAGCAGAGTGCCACATGTGCTTAGGCAGCTCTTGACTTCAGGCAGGATTGCTGATTGCCAACTTCTGTTTAGGTGGTGGGTTTTTTTAGAGTCACTTGATAGGGTGTAATCCTGTAAGATGCTCAGCAAAGAAGCTGATACAGTAAAGTATTTCTGCAGATGCTTAACTTTCGGTGAATAAGTAGTCCTTTTATGTGGGTGGGAGGACTCCTGCTTAAAGTTAAGCGTGTGCTTAAGTGCTTTCTTGGATGAGGGCCAAAATGCTAATGTGCTGGAGGTTCCCTTGCTTTCTCAAGTAACAGGCAATGTTCAGGACCTTTATGTGGAACCCTGGCCCTGCAGGATTACTGAAATACACCCGTGACTGACAAGTATTAGACACTTACATTCTTAAACTTTCATTTTCAGCAAAAACTTAATGAGTTTTTGCTATATTATGATTTATACTTTGTGTACCAGAATAGTTCTTGACTAGGCCTGTGGCAGAATTGAAGAAAAACCTATTTGCTGACTTCAAATTAGTTTTATTTAATAGAATATTTTTTTCTATCTGATAACAATAAAGCTTCTTGCAGCATCTTCTGCTCTGACCCCACTACCTTATCTTTAAACTCTTCCTGCTGTGCTTCTGGAAGAAAGTAAGCCTTTGACAGTCACCACTAAGATGTTAATTTCAAACACAAGAGTCTCTTGTGATGTTGCACTTACTGATAATAGTCTGCTTTGATAACAATACTGGTAATGAGCCCAAGGACACATGTTTGGGATGTGACAGTGGTGTGCACCTGTCTCAGGCAGGGCCACTAGGTCTTCCCCTGCAGCACCCACCTTGGTGGCTGTGCTAATCACCAAGAGTGACACTTGCCATGCTGGGCAGACAGAGGAACATAGCAGGGTGTTGTGAGTCTAAATACACAGCTGCTTCTCAAATTATAATGCAAAGGTTCAGAGGTCAGTGCAGTAAAAGCAGATAAAATTATGCTTTCTACCACCACCATGCCACATCAAAATGGTAAATTGTTTGTTTTATAGCGGATCTGTCATGTGTTTGCTATAGTAGAGGCAAATAGCTTGAATTTTTCAGATCAGTTTTAGTGCTCTAAAAATAAAGGTATTTGTTTTCTAAATATCATGTTAGAGATTCTGTTCTATCCACTGTTGTTCTTTTCTGCTGGAAAATAGAATGTTTTAGACTTTAAAGTGTTTGCTCAGTGGCTGAGCTTTGAGGCTTGGCAGCAGGGTGAGGGTGTGGGGCCAGCACTGTTGCAGGATTTGTCTGCTCCAGCCATGCTCTCTGTGGGCATGGCAGCCCGTGGGCTCTCCCTCAGCTACCTGGGACTGAAAGCTAAGCTGTGGGCAGATGGCTCTGCACGTAATGAGCCATCTAGGTTAATAACCTGGCAATGTCAGCCATTCTGTGCGCAGCTTCTGTTTCTATTTAGCCAGTAAGGCAGCTCTTTATCCTGTCTTCAGCATTTGTTCACTTTTCTCAAAGTTGAATGCTTGTTTCTAGTCGCACCTTCTGTTAATCTTTGCTATCGGCATTAGTTTTCAAAGGAGCTGTGTAAGTGTTGCTGTTCTCTCTTCCAAATTCTGGACTGCGAGTCTCAGATGCTTTCCTCCAGAGTGGATGGTCACAAGGAAATTGGGTGATGCTTCTTGTTGATTTGAGGTGGTGCTCTGTCTCAGGGCTTGGAATACTTCTGAACCCCTTCATCTTCAGGGTTTGTCCAAGGTGGACCTGCTAAAGCATGTGAATTTTGGGACAGTCCTCTACCAAGCTGATGTCTAGACCCTGTGGTGATGTTCATGTAAGGAGCCAGTGCTCAATATAAGCTCAGACTGTCTGCAGATTCTATTTAGCCCTCAGAGGAGTTTGGGGGGGGTCACACACACAATACTTCTCAAGCTGTCATCCCCTATCGCCACAGGGCAGATGGGAGTAGCTGGAAGCCATGCAAAGTGCCTGGGGCACTTCAAGCCCTGGGAGCACTGAGACCACAGGCAGTGGTGTCCACCATAAGACTGGTCCTGAGCATGTTTCAGTAGGTGAGATGGTGAGGATGGCTATTTCTTCCTGGCTGGTCTATGGGGCAGTGTAGCTACAGCCAGAAAAACAGTTTGAAATAAGCTTGGTAAACACCTCAAGGACTACTTGTTTAGTCACTCCGTATTTATTGAGAGGCTGAAGGGAAGAGCCTCTCTGGTGTCCTTTCCACTCTGGAATTTGTATTGAACAAGGTATGGGGCCTAAGAAACTTGCTGAACTAAGAGTGAGAACCAGGCTGGAAAAAAAAATAAGAATTCAAACATGTAGGGTATGTGATGCTTTCTACAGCTTTGACTCTTTTTGAGTTCCTTTTTATTGTGAATTGCTTGTTAATTTTTTGTTAAATTCTTTGACCATAACTGTGACCAAAGAGAGGAATGCATTTGACAAGTGCAATAAAACAACTGTTCCATGTTTATGGCAAGCGCTATACTTTTATGCTATTAATTCAAATTGCCTGGATTCTTATAAAACTGGGACAGTGTAGGATTACCTACCTTGCTGGAACACAGTTGAAATGGATCACACTACAAAGTAGTACACATCTCCCTATCAAATTTTAGAGGAAATAATCTTGGAGTCATAGGGTAGGCATATGTCTCTGGAGCACGACTATTTTAGATGCACTTTTGTATCCAAGCAAGGATTGGAAGTCGCTACAGAGAAATAGAAAAATGCCGTTAAGTAAAATAGAATAGTTCAGTGTAAAAAGAGGAACAGTCGCACTGCATGTGAGGTAATGGCACTTGCTACAATGCAGATGACTTCAGAAAATGCATTTTGTTGCAGTACTGTAGATAAGCAGAGAAAGCACTGCTAGGTGACTTCAGCAGTCAGTCCTCTTCAGAGCGGAAGAGTGAGAAGTGTATGTGGGGAGGCTGTTGTAGTATTACAAAAACACTAGCACTGAAGGCTACATGGTGAAGCTTCCTTTGAACAGACTTCACACACCTCTGGGTTTTCTAATAATTGGTTATTTTTCTTCCGTTTGGCTGGACAGGGTAGGAAAAATTACTTGGGGCCAAACAAACTTTTTAGAGAATGAAGGAAGCATTAATGTGTTCTGAAAACAAGATACTACTTCAGTTTCAGGGATTTTTAAACTTTTTTCTAAATAGAAACCGAAAATCTGTTTTTTTCACAGGGTAGAACTCAGAAGTCATGTACAGCTCCAAGAGGCAGCTTACATTTTCTTTGAAGCCTGGGCCTAAAGATTTTTAGTACTGAAACAAAGATGGGCTGTCAGGGTCTCCTTCCAGGGAAGGACTGTACACTATGCTCCACTTGATCTTGGTGTCCGTGACACTCTCAGTCACTTTTGGTCAATGACTGCAACCCGATAGCCAGAGTTAAATCTTCGGCGCCTTGTTGAAGTGATTCTACTGAAAAGCACAGACCTAGTCACCATGACAAGAATAGCTTGTACTTGTATTAGGATCTGAGTGGGACCGAAGCACTTGGATTTCAGAGGCGGCTGCTTGTGTGGTGAAATGGATAATCCCTCTTTTTGCCAGCTCCTCATCTTTAAGGGAAACTTCTCTCCTTTGCTTCCTTAGTTTCCTTTTGGTGGCTGTGAGGGGCAATCTTGGTACCTGTGCTATCTAGTGTGTTAGTCTCAGCTCTAAGTGCCTACTAAGGAGTACCTACTATGTGACTGTATGGGTGGCTTCTTGAACTGCAGTATTTGAGAGTTAAGTGTCACTTGACCTTGACATCAGTGGACCTCACTGTTCATTTTGGACAGATTCTTTTTTTCTATTGTTAGACTTCTGTTCTGGAAATGCAAATATGCTACTTCTTGTCAACTTCACCAGTGACAAATATAAGGCAACCAAAAAGATCTTATCACTAATCTGCAAAACTAATTTCATAAGAGTTGATAACTGAACAAGCAAATATAGCTGGGAAGACAGTGTTAAAATGTCCTCACGTGGTTTGAGGCAACTTCCCCTATTAAAAAATGCCAAATATTTTCACTTCTGATACTGTTCTTGAACTCTTGCATTTTATAGCACTGTCTTAATCGCTTCAGTGCCATGGTATTCACTCAGGTCTTTAACATGACTTTTAACACTCGTGACAGAAAGAACACTCCATTGATGCTATAAAATAGCAATAGTTTATAAACTTGAGGTCTCTGGTATGTGTCAGCATCAACCAGAGTGTGTTATTCCCTGCCAGTCATGTTAATTTTTTTTTTTGTGCATGAGCAGCAGGCTTGGAGGTTTTTACCTTATGCCTGTGTCCTCTCTTCTGAAAACAATGTCCCTACTAATATTTAGCAATTCTATTCATCTAGGCAGCTCTCAAAGAAACTTTTCTTCAAAGATTTAGGAGGATAGAACTAGAATAGTGAAACTGCCTGCTGCTTGGGCAGGCTTCCTTCCCTATGGGCTTTTCTTAGAGTCCACTGTTAGATGCACTGTGGAGCCTGGGACAAGTAGGTCGTAACATGCTATACATTATTCTGTAGCTAATGCTAACTGTAACTTCAAGTGCTCCACACTAATCTCTTCCCCTCATGCATTATTTCCTTGTGCAGCATTAGCAAACCACATGCTGATCCACTGTTGCTTCATGGATTTAGAAAATAATCTACAGGCCCACAATGATGTAAAACATTAAATATTGTTTTAAGTATCGGAGGCGCCATCCTGCCTACATGGTACTTAGGGTGGGCAGCATGCCAACATGTTTGCTGGCATGTGGCTGAGAACTGGAGCATGCCAGCTTACAATGAACAAAGCAAAGCCCAGGACAATAAGGCAAGAATGATGACAGACAGAAAAAGGCTGGTTTATACATTGTGCTATTTGACCATAATATCAACTTTGGAGACTATACTGTCTGGAGGGCTAAGAGTTTCTTTCTACATTCCTGCCTTGCTGCCTGCACCTGCCCATCTGAGGGCAGGCAAGAATGAAAAGACACTTTATAGACCTTCCAGGAGCTTATCAGTTATTGTGTAGTGGGTTTGCACTAGCTGCTTAATTCTTGTTCTCTCACCATTGCCAAATAACACTGGGCTGAAAGCATTTCTTCTTGAGTTGCTCCCCTCTTTCTCTTTGCAACAGCAAAAAGCCTGTATGTACATGCATGGGGAGAGCTGGAGAAGCCTGTGTGCTGCATGTGGGACTGACACAGTGAGAGTCACTGGCTGGTAGGAGCCATGAGTATAAGCATGGGAGCTGAGAATAACTCTCACCCCTTCTTGGGGAATGCTGCTTCAAAGCTCCTCTATATGTGTGCAGGACGCACAGATGGGGTAGCGTCTGCTGCACCATTTTGGGAACAGTCTGTGGAGAACCTGTTTGCAGACACCTCTGAGCTGTGCTTTTTCTTTCTGCACTGCAGGAGTAAATTGCTTCTACAGCCCTTCCTGTGGAGTGGTGTATTTTCACTCTGCTAGTTATTGTAGTTGGTGTGCAGGGAGTCCTGATGGGCTGTTCTTTGGTCCCTGGCTTTTGGTGATGAATCCATGTCCAGGCTCACCTTTCAGACAGGACCAGCTAGGAGAGAGGATGTTTTGGCTTTTTTTTTCTCCTTGTGTTGGCTTGGACCATGGAAGTATGAGGAACCACAGGGAGTCTTCCTGTTTCTATATTGAAAAGCTGCAGTTGCGTGATGTCAAGTAAAAAGCTGCAGAACCTCTGATAGGGGCAAGTGTGGTGTGTGCAACTGCTCAACCCTCTGAGCACAGCCTGCCCATTTATGTGCATCTGTCAGGCATAAACTGTGCTTGGGTTTTGTGCTGTGTCTGCTACCTAAGGACTAGTGACCTTGTCCTTACCTGGTATGTCCCAGTTGTTGGGAAACCATCAGTCACTTAACTTCCTCATCACTACAGCAGCTCCTGTCTCTGTTGCTAAATTTCTTGGGAGGCTGAGCACTCATCCTTTGTAAGGTGGTCCTGCACTTCTGAACTCATGGCACAGTGAGTGAGGATTTGGAAGGTAAAGCTTCAACTGCTGTTGGAAGCATCTATCCATGATCTGCTTAATATAGTTGAGTATATTACTGTGTCTCTAGACAGGAGAAAAGGACTGCCCATGAATATTATCGGTACTAATAAGCATGGTATTAACACAGCCAAAGGTATGGCCTATTTATATACCCACCATTTAATGCATGTGAATGTGCTAATTCTATGAGAACTTGCAAAGCCTGTATGAACTTGGATGCTACTCACTTCTTAGTGCATTATTTCTCTTTCTGCCTGTAGATCCTTCTAACATCAAATGGCCCAAGAGCTTCAAAGACTGCAACTTAAATCTGTCCTTGGTTTCACTTCCTTCAACATCTTGCTGTGGCAAAGCAAGGTTGTCACTGGCTGTAGATTCAGGCTTGTATTTAAAAGCAAATTAATTTTCACGTTACCTCTCCCAGCTGGGCTAGAAATAGGTACCTTATTTCACTAGAAAAGCAGGCATCTCTCTTCTACTGGACTCACACTCTCCTCCTTAGCCTTGAAATGTTTCTCACTGTTTCCGCCCCCCCCCC
>VXBL01001841.1:1747943-1768313 GCA_013400195.1 Aramus guarauna
GCCAAGTTACAGCTTATTTGGTCAAATCCATTAGTTCTTATTTCCAGAAACTGCTATATCTCAGAGGGCTTCTGAACTGATTAAAAGTATGACTTTAATATAGGTAAGGTACCTGACCTAATTTTCCTGTAATTGGCACAGATGACTTGGTGAAATTGCTTTCTTTTGCTAAGATGAAAGCAAACCTTGCAGAGTATTGATGTGCAATCTGGAGTGTTTATAGAACACAGATGAGACTTACGAATTTTCTCAGATGCTTGAGTCTGTGTTTGCTTCGACTCTTTCTTTTGGAGAGTTGCTATAATGAGTTAAGTTGGAAGACAAAAATGAATAAAAAAACAGAAACGCAACTTAGGTACAAACCCTTAAATGCAGTACTCTAATTTTTTTATTTTTTTTTTAACCTAGCTGAGTGGATGAGATAGCAAGGTGTGTAAGCTGTACTTCCCACTTCTGACTGTCGCAGTGTGCTGTTCCTTCCCTTGCTGGCCAGCAGCAGGCAATAGTCTCTTCTCACATGTAGGTGCACAGTGGCTCCCTAACCTGAACTGCAGAGTTCAATGAGATTAGCTCTGAGTATATGTAATAAGCTTGACAAAATATAAAGCAAAAGGAAGAGATTACTATAAGGCTATATATGTTGTCTGTAAACACAGTTACTCACCTTCTCTTTCACGGAGCTGTGAGTAATCAAGAGATCGACGCTAGGTTAGTTCTGAAGAAGATACTCCCCCACTTAACTGCCCAGCATACATTGTTGTTGGAGCCTGGGTGTATGTACTTCGCTTCTGGTGTATTGGAAAAATGTGATAATGTGTAAAACTGAATTATGTGGGAAAGACATGAAGATGCATAAAATGATGAAATTCTATGCATAGAAGGATCTTGCTAAATGGACTCAGGAAATTCTCATCACTAACATTTTAATGTGGCTTAGTATTTTTTCCCCCTCTAATATCTTACATGACAACAAGATGTTTTGTTCCACTAACAAAAAGGAGCATTAATTTAGAGTACTGGGTTACTCATAACACAAACATGGCTGTTATGTGCAAACTTTCTATGTTCTGCCAAGGTCAATTTGTGGGGGTTGAGATGAAACTGTTTCCTAAACTGTGAAAGTGATCCCGGGTACCCAGCCTGCTGGAATGCCTGGAGGTTTTATGGATTCCTTTTCCTTTAAGCCCCTTGGCAGGGTTTCTGCTAATGCGGGCACTGTCTTCCTGCCTGCGTCACTCGAGTGAAGGCTGACTTAAAGGAAAGCACTGCTTTGTTTTGATTCTTCCTTCTGTTTTTTTGACTTGTTTGCCTCCAGAAGGAGCATTTACAGTGGCCTTTTCTGTAGATAACCAAGGCAAAAGGGACTTTGGATATTGGAAAAGATGAATATAACACATGTTTGAATATGACACCAGACTCACAGACTTGGAAGGTATCAGGTTATACTTCAATCTACTCTCATAGCATCTGGGAAAGGTGAACTGCTGGGAGCAGATAGCAGTGGTACTCCTGCTGCTGGCCTGGCTGGGCACCACACCTGCTGCTGTGCAGGTAGAGCTCATGGTGTTTTGCAGCAGAAGGGGAGGTGCAGTGGCCAGGCACAGCGTGGGCCAGGGTCCCTTGCTGCCTGTGACTGGATTTTGTGACTGATGGGCTCACATGAGTGAGTACCTGAAGCTAAGAGGCAGAGTTAAACCCAGGTAGCTTTGTGTCTCATCTAGCTCTCTCCTTAGCTGAGAACCCTAATTTGGGAAGGGCTGGTAAAAGGTCTCATGTCATTCGGGTGATGGAAACAAAAGGACAAGGGGCAATGGCTTTAGGCTGAAGGAGAGTGGACTTAAATTAGATATGAGGAAGAAATTCTTTACTGTGAGGGTGGTGAGACACTGGAACAGGTTGCCCGGAGAAGTTGTGGATGCCCCGTCCCTGGAAGTGTTCAAGGCCAGGTTGGATGGGGCTTTGCGCAACCTGGTCTAGTGGAGGGTGTCCCTGGCCCATGGTAGGGGCGTTGGAACTAGATGATCTTGAAGGTCCCTTCCAACCCAAACTGTTCTGTGATTCCATGAAAAAAGGTTTTGCCTTGGAGCTGAGGATCTATCTGCAGTGGGCTTGCTCTTCTTGCCAACTTAGAGTTGTGCACTTGCTGGTCCTATGACTAGGCAGGTCTTTAGTGGTGCCTGGAGGTTTCTGGAAAGACCACTCCTGAGGGTGCCTTCCAAAGCACCAAATATGTTGCCCTTGTGTCAGGCTGACTATGCGCTCCCCTGCTGCAGTTCATAAGTTGTTGCTGATCTGGCCCTCCTTGCCCAGTGCTCCTGCAGGTGATCAGAGCCTCAGCCACAGCTTCCAATTTCTGATGGCTCGGAACAGAGCGTGCTCTGGGAAAGCTTCATGTTAGAACCATGCACCAAAATGAAGGTGTCAGAGTGGTTTCTTTAACTGCTTGAAGTGATGCAGTTACAGACCGTATCTGTTTATGAACCTGCTTTGTGGAAGACTCATAGGATTAAGCTGATAAGTAGCACCTAGAAAGATAAAGCTGCTAATGTACTGATTTTCTCTGTAATGTAACCCTTAGGTCATTTAATGCATCTCCTTGATGTTGACTTGGAACTAGCTTGACTTAAATTCAGGGCTTTTATCCAACTCTGGAGAGTTTGATGCATGTTTTAGGACAACACAAAACCAATCTTTGCCTTGACAGAAGCAAAGAGCTGTGCCGAGTGCGCAAAGGTGGCCACACTGGTGTGACAGAGGAGTTGACTAGAATGAACCTAGCTGATGGAGATAATGGTCCTCCAAGGACAGGACTCACCAGACCTGTCATAAATTGATGGTAGTCTTTGAGATGAACCCGTTCTCTGCCTATGAGGCAAATGAAGTTGGAAATACGTGCTCAGGGTAAAGTGGGAGAATCCTGTTTAAGTCAGACCCAGATTATATTCCTAAATCCTCATTTATCTGCTTTCTGATACTTGAATTATTCACTCTTTGCCTGTGCTATACAGGATGTTCATTCAGTGCTTAAAAATGTAAGGGACATCTGACTCTGGGATTTCCAGGCTTTCACAATGCTAGCAGCCTTGGATCCTGGGAAGCTCTGTCTTAGGGCAGGAAGGTTCTGTGTAAGTACAGAAAATAGTACTAAATTTCAGTCACACCTAGAAAGAAACAGTGGTGAGCAGAAAGATGTCATCCCTCAGCTGAAGTAGTTGCTCTTTACAGGTCTGTAAAGAGAACCTTGCCTGAATTCTCTGAACTTGCTTTAAAGTACAGCTGAGATCAAGTAGGTCTTGCCTCTAGTGTATTTACTGTCTGAACAGAAACACAAGGCACTACAGCATCACCTTAATTTTATTAGAATCAGCTGCCACTACTCTGGAGCAGAAGCAAGAAAAACAAAATTAATATCAGAATAAACAGCCCATTAATTTGATGACAACTGTTGTTCTCCATTTCAGGGTCCAGAAATTAGTCCAGGCAGTAAGCTAATGAGAACACCAGAGCTATGCGGCCTTGGAGGAGGTGGGGGGTAGAGAAGAAAACAGAACAAACACTCTTTTTGTAGCTCGGAGCTAAGGGGATTCAGCCAAAGGTTAATTGCTTTCTACCCTAAAATGCTGTGAAGTGTTGCTGCGTGGTGTCATACAGCTGCTTCATTCCAGCCTAGGGGTGTCTGTTTCAGTGGTGGGTGGCATGAGCCAATATCCTTTTCTTAACCGTACGAGGGTGTTGTAAGGTCTCTTGAGTTAAGACTTCCAAAAATCTGGTGAGCTTGGCTGGTATTGTTTAGGATATCACTGCACCATGGAAGCAGTGAGCAAAAATACCAAATGAGCAGCCACTCTGTCGTCTTGCTTCTCCCTCACTGGCAAAAATGTGGAGAGGGAGCGAGTGGTAAATTCTTGATGGGTGAGCTCTATGTAGCTGGGAGGAGCTGGGGACTCAAGGAAAGGGGCAGACTCTATTGCTCTATGGTCACCTGCTTGTGCAACAAGCATGTTTGCCAATGTCACTGCCAGTGGCCAATCAATTGCCAAATTCTGGGTGCTTGATCAGAAATTGGGGTACTGAGCTCATGTGCAAATCACTTTTCCCCCCCTACTAACCTCCTATTGTAGGCTGGAGGCTCTACAGTGGGTAGCCAGTCATGCTCAGCCCCAAGGAAATGGTGAAAACTTCAAAGCATTTTGAGCAAAATGATCAGGGGCATTGGTTGTGAGTGAGACCTGAGAGTAACCTCAACAATCCAGGCAGGATCCCCGGAATGGAGCTTTTCTGCTCATCACATCTGCCTTGCAACTGTGTCTCTTGGCAGTCGTCATCTGACAACGTGGAAAGGAAGTCTGTATGCAAGACCTGACTGTATGGCCACCTTTGTGGTGAAAGGCAGAGTCCTTTTGTTTTCCCACTTGTGCTCAACTTGGTTCCAGTAACTTGCTCCTTGCTCTTCAGTAGGAATATTTTTAGGGAATGTAAGTTCACTGTTTTATCTGGCTTATTGTTAGACTATTGGGTAAAAAAATGCTACAGGGATCAAAAGATAAGTACAGAAAGGAAGTCTGGAAGAGACTTCCAGAATTAGAGTAGAAACTTATTCACATGAGTCCTGGCCATCTAGGGATGGTGAGACCAATGGTTAGAGTCAGACACTGAACTGCAGGTCTCTAATGAGTCTTTAGGGTCCCATCATGGTCAGCTTGCTGTGCAGCAACTTAGGAGTGTTTACTGAATCTCTATATTCTCAGCTTTACTGGAGCTCTACTTCTGGTGCATATATCTGGAATAATAAATCCCACAAGTTTCCAAGTACTTTCAGTTTGAGACTCTTAAAACACTTGGTAGACCTCCAGTTGTGCAGAGAATGCCAAACCTGTCATCCATTGTGGTTCTAACTAGACCCTGATGGCTACTCTTGCTTGTCACTGAGTATGGTCAAGAGACCCACATCTAGGAGAGTCTAATAGTAAACTTCATCTTAATGACACCTTTGTCTCTTAAGTGTTTCTTGTGTGAACTTTAATTTTTTTAATGTTCAAATCTCTTATTCCTAAGACTTTTTTCCCTACACAATTCAGTCATGCAGCTTTCACACTGTGCAGGACTTAAAGCAATAAAAAAACTTTCAACTAGATTTGAGCTGTTGTGACAGCTTAGAAGTCTCCTGCTGGTTGTTGGGAAACCAACATTCTCAAACCCAGGCAGGGGGAAAAATTGCCCTGTACTCTTGTGCAATTGTGTGACACTGACCAGGTTTCCTTGACGCGTTGGAAGAGAATTAGAGTATTTCAGTTGGAAGGTACCTACGATGATTATCTAGTCCAACTCCAACAGATACTTGTGTGATTAGATGGAAGTAAATAGAAATGCTTCTGGTCTCTGACCCATCTTTAGAGTGGGTAAATTTCTGATTTAAGTGTTTGTGGGTGAAGTCTCAATATGGCAAATAATTCTGCTAATACCACTTCTGTGACCTGCCTGGTCATTCTGCCTATTTCCTTGTACGCTGTTTGCTTTTACGTGTGCTTTCAACACCTATTTTAGTTCATAACCCCACATCTTAAGTTTATCACTTATGGGGTTTAAATTCATGACCCATTTTTCTTAGCTAGTTATAAGATCTTCTCTTATAGGATTCTGATGATTAAGCAGCAACTGGTCCAGACACAGGATGGGAAAAGCTTACAAGTTTTGTTCATGCTGAAATCTGCCTGTGGATAAAAGCAAATATTTCAGAGGAATAATGATTTGATTGGAAAAACAAATGTTTATAGCCTGAAACTATATGCCTGAACTCTAGTTAAGCTACAAAGCTGCATGAGTGGAGAGGATGTATTATAGCAGCCCTTGTGTGAAAGGATTTTACTTCCACTGACCTTGCTGTGAGTCGGTGTCAGCACAAGGCTTTCCGCTGTGGTGTTTGCTGTGGTAGTGGCAAAGAGCCATTACAAGGAGAGCCTTTCTATTGCTACTGAGACACCCTTGATCTGCTGCAGCAGCACCTGATTCCTGGCACTGTGTGCAGTGGTGGGTTTTTTCTTGATTATGTGTGTGTGTGGAAAGGACTTTCTTTAAAAGTCTATGAAATCTCAATGTTCTCTTCTGGCTCCTGTGTAGTCAGGATAACATCACTGAAAATTGTTTTGCATGAAGTTCAGTGCAGGCATTCTGTTCACTCACGATGATGATGATGTCAGGGACTATCATATCCAATTCTCTAGATGTTATAGCCTTTAACTGTGTATTAGGTGTATGTGGTAGTAAGGGCTTGGAGTGTTCATATCGCTGTTGTAACTGGCAACAGATGTTGCTTTGAAGAATAAACTTTCTGCCATGAGAAAAACCTCTTTGGTGCCTCATAGCTGAAACTCTGCTTTGAACAAAGGAGTACCATAGTGAAATTCTCCTTAAACTCTGTCTTGGTCACTGTAAAACATGACTGTCTCTTCTTGATTTTGCTAATGTTTTCTGGTTGAAACTGGGTGCTAATAAAAACCACTTAGCCTATTTCTGTACTACTGACTTGTGCTTGAGCAAGTGTGTGCTCATTTAATGTTGGAGCTTGACTATTTTCAATGCCCAGCTTGGGTAAGGCAGAGTTGTTTGTGATTCTTATACTGAATGACAGGATGGTCTGAGAAAGCCCCGGAGGCTTTATTAGTGTCTCTTCCTATCTTAGTCATGTGTGCATGGCCTGCCCTGCAGTGCTGTGCATCCAGTCTGGTTCCACCCAACTGCAAAAAGGCAAAGTGTAGGATCACAGCACTGTTCTAGATAAGCTTTTTTCCAGACTTAAGCCCCTTAAGTAAGGAGAAGATGCAGGCAATAGAGGAACTAGGCATAGGTGTGCTTTGGGCTGTC
Organism: Aramus guarauna; assembly: GCA_013400195.1. Classification (NCBI taxonomy): domain Eukaryota; kingdom Metazoa; phylum Chordata; class Aves; order Gruiformes; family Aramidae; genus Aramus; species Aramus guarauna. The sequence goes on from VXBL01001841.1 coordinate 1,754,805, forward strand.
ACTTGCCCTCCACGTAGAACCCTCCCCCTCTTTCTGACAATGAAAGAATAGGCCCCAGTTGGTCTGCTTCTAGAGAATAGATTAAAGTTGCGTGGTGCTCAGGCAGCTAATGATCAAACTTAGAGCACAAACAACCCTTAGCGTTTAGTAGGCTGGATAAACTGCCACTGAGAAACTTGCTGCTTACCTGACAGCAGCGTGCCTTGAAGACAATGGTATGTCTGTCTCCTTACAACATAGAGCTGCTGTTCTTATTGCCTGTTGTATGTATGTATGTAATCCTGTGAGGCATTCCCGAGAGTTGGCCCTTTCTGGTTGATGGGGGGAGGAAAGGCTGGGGTAAGCAGGCACCAGGCTCCGTGGGAATGCTCATCGGCCTCAAGGTGCCTGTGGAAGAGCTGCCCTGGGGTTACTGCAAGGGCCAGGCTCTTCCAAGCTTTCTGTCCTCAGGTTAGTGCTTGCATTCCGCCCTCTGTTCTGAGGTGGAGATAAAGTGAATAGACCTTTGCAGTTTTGCCATATGCAAAGTAGTTAAAGCATCTTTTCAACAAGGTTTTGATGTGTTCTGCTTTTGAAGTCTCCTATTGCAAATAAGAGATACTCCCTGCTTTTTATTGGAGCTGAGTATTGCAAATAGGATGAGGCTCTCTTTCTGCATGCCAGTACAATAGAAAATCATAACTTTTTTTCTAAAAGAAACTTGTCTGAGGTGACAGGGCTGCCTAAACTTTCAGAGGAAACTTCAGCCTGCACTACCAATGGTAGAGTTGCATGGTATCACTCCTATTTACTTTCCCTACTTGCCTTCTGGCCTAACTGAAGGTGCTGAAGCTGACTTGTTTGAAACATGAATGGTCACTGAACCCAGTAGGATTGGGGAGAGGGTTTGTAATGTTACTTGCCTGCCTCTATTAGCAACACTTTGTATGACTGAGTTGGTACAATAGTGTTATGAGCCATCTGGGTGCATCTGCAGTTGCTCGGCAGCCTGAAAGTGCGCTTTGAAGTCAGCTCTACAAGAACTTAAAAGGGTCAGCTCCAGGTTTTTATTCCTAGAACTGTTGCACAAACTTAACATCAAGTTCTGTCTTGGAGTCCTGGATCTTGTCAATGAAGCACGTAAGAAGCCTGAGAGATTTTGCAGGGTCTGATATCTCCAAAGTAGCTTTAGACTTTTGACTAATTCATGGGAAACAAATCTTTCCTCGTTTCCTTTTTTCCATTTGATAATAGCGTTAAACTCATTTTCTGCAAACCTGCTTTCAACTGTGGCTAATTTATACTGGAAGTAATTAGACACATCTAAGGAAAAGCACAGTGGAATTTTGCTATGAACTGCAATGTTCTCTTCAAGTCACTGGTCTCTTCCATTGGTTAATTGTCATAACAGCAGTTAGGTAACCAGACTTCTCCCTTTCCTGCCAGTGATAAAAGCTTAAAGTGAGTCTTCAAAACTGTAACTCTTCTTCTCTAAAGCTTCCTTAACAAAATGGTGTTTATTACTCTTAGTGTCTTGCTATCTAAGTTACACTGCTGCTCAGGCTTCGGAGAGCTCTCACTGGAATAGTTAACCATGGCAAGGGCTTTAGGTACTTAAGGACTACTGCTTATCTTGAAGATTCCAAGGGGATCATAGTGATCCTGTTTGCACTTGTCTTGTATAGAGCTTGTGTTCATCTACTCTCAAATCTGTAATATATTCATGTTATGTGCTTATCTACTCATACCATAATGGGATCCTGGTCCATACCCTGAACTGTAGCATTTCTGGGAAAATGAAGTACTTATTCTGCTATTCTGGTTGCAGCTTTCCTAGTGTGCCCCTAGCATGGCAGGTGCAGTGTGTGGAATTTCCCTCCACTCTTCCATAGGGTTCACTGAATACCAGCTTTCTTGTGCTTTGTGAAGGGATCTCAATCACATAGACTTCTTCAGTTTTTTGCAAAGTTGGTGATGTGTAAAAGTCCATGGATGGCTTTTGAGCACAGAAGGTACAAGAGAGCTTAAGTGAGCATGTTGCTGTCATCTACCAGCTAGTGTAGGGAGCTGCCACCCTGTGTGGTGGGTGCTGGGAGCTTTGCCCTAGCTCTGGGGATGTGTCTCTGCCTGGGTCCTTCTCTGTACTTGGGGCCTTCTTATGATCTGCTTCTTGTGACATAAGAAAGTATGTGTCCTGGTTACTTCATGAAGGCTCATGAGCCTAAGGCATCTCAGTAGTCAGTCCAGAACTGTGCTAAGGCTGTGTCCAAACCCAAGATTTTCCAGGACTTTGTCTCTCAAACATCCATTAGGTCTTTCAAGCAGATGGAAGAATCTGAAGCACCAAGGGATTGTAGCTGGGTCTAACGCAGACTTGCCAAGCAGCAAGGCCAAGAGTAAGTACAGTGAGTATGTCCAGGGAAGAGCGAGAGCTGAGCAGCAGGCATGCAAATGCTCAGCAGCCTGTGTTAGGCTGCAAACCCCTGCTCTTTCCAAAACAAAAGCTCTAGGGCAGACCCACCTCTGAGGGATTGCTTACAGTACCAACCCTTCAAAGACTTAATAAATGTCATTGTTGTTAGCAGTCTGTGCAGGGCCTGCATCCTTGACCTCCTATGGCTGTTCTCTCTGCCAGAAACAGTGTAAAGATAACACTTCCACAGAAAAACTGGATTTCACCCTTCAGAAGTGTGAAGCTGGGCCTTGATATTCCTTCCTCATGTGGTTGGTGTACCCCCAAATGGTGCAGGCATTGCTGGCCTCCCCATTCTTGAGGCAGCTGAAGCAGGGCTGAGAGCTTGACTAAAGGGGTTTCTTGTCTCCATCATCAAACTGTTGAAGGAAACAGATGCCTTGTCTCATCTCTTAGACAAACCAACTTTGTAGGTGCCTACAAAAAAAAAGGTGATATGGTTCTAGGCTTTTAAACAGTCACTGTCTAGCCTAGCTGCTATGGGGCAGACTTCTTTGTTAAAGCTTCCTGTCCCAGAAGGCTTTTTAAGCCATCAAGAGGGCTGGAAGGTATCTGGGCTGCTACAGTATAGCCTGCTCTCTGCAGGAGCTTCTGCTCCAGGTTTGGTCCAGCAAGGCTCTTAGATGGTCTATGTGAGAATAGCTGTAATGCTATGAGTTATTTCTTGTGGAAATTTCAGCTATTGTGCTTAGTGGGTTTACAGGAGCTTTTTCAATTGGCTTTTAATGTATTTGGTGGGCATTCTGAGTGGAATTACATGCCCAGCCTTTCAGAGAACTGCTGTAAATACACAGATCCACTCTAGTCCTTAACTTCGCAGCAGCAGCTGCTCGGTGTTACAGAAACTTTGTAACTTTGACTGTATCTTATTAGTTCAGCACACTATTAATATCCCAGCAGCTTTTTGTATTAGTTTCCACACTTAATACTGGTTCTCCTTCCTTCTCTGTCCCACCCCCCTCCAGTGATTAAACTAAAATCATCTTGGGGATGTTTCATTTAAGATGCCCTTGCTGCCCATACCAAAGAGGGGAACCAGACTGGAAGCAAAACAATTGTGCAAACAGTCACTAGGTATATTTAGTGGTAGTGTCATCTGACATGCATTTATTGCTCAGAACTAGCATCTTTCCGCTTCCATATGGAGCACTTGTAGTGCTGGCAAAATCTTTCCAGAGAAACAGCTGCTGATTGGTGGCTCTTGTCTATTTGGGGAAGGATCTGTCCTTAAATACTCTGTTATTCCACTTGCTAAAAATGGCATCAAGCACTTGGGACTATCAGAATGGGCTTAAAACTTTACTGAGATGTATTGGCTGCGTTGCACCAAGACCTGGCAAATCCTTGTCTCCCCCAGAGAAATGACTGCACAAGTACCAGCAAGAAAACTAATGGGTGTAGGTACATCTTGGGCAAGTCACTGCATGGGACTGTAAAATGCAAATTACATTCTTCTGGAAGGTTTTCAAACCAAATATCACATTATTATGGTTAAGTGGCTCTGGTGAAAAGGCTACAAGACTGAGGTGCACCTCGGCTACTACCTGTTCGTAATGTAAAGAAATCCTACCTTCTTTGAGGTGCTGCATCTCAATAAGGTGGAGAATACAGGTTATCTTTTGAGTAGAAATTGGGAGCCAACTCGCCTTTGCCAGTCTGCTGATAACCAGAGACAGGGCAGGAAGGAAGTCTCCGCCAAGCACTTGGCTTGACTTCCCCAGCCCCCAAGTGAGTAGACCATCTGGCTGACAGCTAAGTCTTGAGTGAGGCACAGGTCCTAGGCTGGGCAGCTCACCAAGGAGAATAAAAGTATTTTACCCCTTTGGTTGAGGGTAAGCGTTTGTCACTTGTTCTCAGAGCTCATGAGGTCAGAAAAACATGACATCCAGACAGCTGGCAGAGTACCAAGGGACGGGGTTTACCCCAGAGCCCAGGGAGTTTGCTGACCCTGGAGCTCCTACTGTGACACCTCACACAACTGTGAGCAATGAGTGAATTCATGCGATATCACCTTGAAACAGAGACTGGCTTAGGGCAGTCTGAGGGTCTAGGACACTGAAATACCTTCCTGCCCAAAATAGTTCGAATTAATTGATCTGCATGGCATGCTGCCAGCCTTCAAGGAGAACTGGGAGGCCTGGCTACTGGTCAGCGGGCTGGGCAATAGGAAGTTATTAATAGCTGCTCTTCCATGGAAAGAATGAGTTTGGCTTAGATGTGATGCAAAGCTCCTAGCTGGTACAACAAGCAAATGCTGGAAGTCGTGTTCATTAGCACTTGAATGAGCAAGTTATGCCCTACAGAGAACTCTGAGCCTCACGGCCTGAGGTCTCCTGGTCTGAGGTTTGCCTCTGAATCCAAGCTGTGTGGTCAGGCTGTACAGGTCTGAAGAAAGAGGTTGACAGCTCTTGGTCTGCCTCAGGGTGTGGTGGGTGTTTCTTCTGTTCCTTGGCAAGTTTAGGTTCCCTCAAGTTCCCTTACGCTCCAGTTCTCACCTGTAAGAGTCAGCTCTCTGTCTCTGAAGCAACTTGATTTAAGGATAGAGAAGTAAGATGCTCTTCCACACACTAAAACTTTAGTAAGGGAAGATTATCTAAAAAGCTAAACTGAAACATGACTGGTGTGGAACAAAGGGTGGAGGAGATTTGGAGAAGTAAACAAACAAACAAAAAATCCCTTCTTGAGTGGAATGGCAATGAGGAACTCCTTACAGAGGATTTAGCTGGATCAAAGGTTACAGTAAAGCACACAAGTTTAATAGATTAGCTTTTCTGAGTCATGCATACCACTGCAGTGTGAATGTGTTTATCTCCTATGGGTTTGCTTAACTTACTGAAAGAATATTTAAAATTTAACATCCTTCAAGGTCTGGAAAAAACCTCTTTCAACTGGACTCCCACTTCAGTTTTCAAGTTGCTTTGGACATGGCTTGTTTCACTTGGAGTATGATGAGGAAAATGCCGTCTTTGTCCAGATAAAATCCACCTCTGAAAGCGTGCAGTCATGACAGCCTTTTGCCCAGCTTTGGAGACAGCTGAAGTCAGGTGAAGGCTTCTGGTGTGCAGCAGGTACAGTACACCCTGGTCCTCTGTGGCGGGACCAGCTCCCACTGGAAGACGATGCGACATAGCGTTTCACAGAAAGTGCTTGGTGAATGTCTTGGCTGTAAACTATACCAACAGGTCCTCTCCTTTAAATGGCTTTTGGACAAACTATGATCAGAGTTGCTTTAATGATGTTATTGCAGGTATCTGTGGGGCTTGTTCTTGTGCCTTTGACTGGACTGTGCCCCTTTTTTTAAAGGGAAAGCTAGGTAAGTAAAGTGGTATTGTCTTCAGTCTGAGGCTTGTGTTTCCCTTGGTATCCTTCAGTTCTCTTCAGGAACAGCTACCACTTGTGGGGAAACTACTGCAAGGCTCTGGCTTAATACACAGAGGTCGTCAACTCCTCTTTCGGTGGGACTCGTGTTATACATCCCTGGTAACAACTGGTGCTTCTTAAGGGAGGTGCTATCTCCCAGAATAGCTCTGTGGATCAAGTTTTGTCCTCTCCCTCAACTTAAAGTTCATGATTCTGATTGCCCTGCTTAGAAAGAGGGTTGCCAACAGAGAAGGAGGAGCAATGAACAAGAGCTGATGGAATATCCATTTATTACTATTAAAAATAGTTCTTATGAAAGTAGTTCTTGTCCTGACTCCTGTAGAGAAACTCTATTTCCTTGGTGCTTGTTGCTGATCTATGTTCTTGTCTGTTTGATTTCCGCCCTGGAAAACAGGTGTAGAGATGCTATAAGTAGCAAGAAGTCTAATGCATGCAGTGAGTTCCTCGCAGACTCTAAATTACAGTTTTCCTTCCTGTGCCACAACCTCAGGTCCCTGACCTGCAACTGCAGCATATTTTCTGTGACTAACAGCTGTAATTCCCTAATTATCATGCTCTGTTCTCCTGCTGTGCTGTAGATTTTGTTACCAAGGAAGCAAACCAAGTTTCCTCATTCCTACCCTTGCTCTGTATACTTCCAACTGTTTTAAATCCACCATTTGATGCAGCCCATAAAGACAAATGACTCTCTCGTTTCAAATATTCAGAGTCTCCAGAACATATTACTTATCTACATGCTGGGGAGGAAGAGGGCAAAATGAATCTTTCTGGCCTTTCTTTTAGTGAAGGCAGCTGGCTCAAAGCTATTCCTAGGTTAGAAAAAGTACCTTTATGTGCTCTAACCATCCTGTGTGGGGTGCTGGACCAAAAGCGGTCTCGACAGTGGGCCTAAGTAAATGGTACTTCTGTAGAGTGACTGACACAACCTCTGTAACACACACCTTTGTCTTCTGGGGTTTAAAACTCTCTATGTGTGTGGTGTAATTGGCTTACAAGCCTTGTTTTTTGAGGATGTCTGACATGGTAATGGGGGCAATGGGTCACTTTTTGCCCTCTCCATTTTTTGAGGTTGGGGACAAATGATTGTGTGCCAGATAAAAATGGGAATAAACCTGTGCTAATCTAGATGATTAGAGAATACAGCCATACTGACAGATAAGCAATTGATTAAAATATAGCAGAAACACGTTAAGGGACAGGAAAACCTTTGAGTTTCTATAAAAAGCACAATAAATATTAACCTACTAAGTACCCAAAAGTATACTTGTCTATTGCAAGTACCTTAGGCTTTATCGGGTGATGCCCATCATCCTCCTGAAGGATGCTCACAGGTAAGTCTAATGCTCTAGACAATTCTCAGTTTGGATTTGATCAGTCCAACGTGGCGGTGTCCAAGACACTTCTGCAAAGCCCTTCTTGCCCTTGGTGGGAGTTGGTGATAAACAGGAATGCTTTCCATGGGCCCAGCCTCCAGGAATTACTATTTAATGTCATCCAACTTGCAACATGAGTGATGCCTCCTAGGTCAGAGGGTAGAAATTACTGACTCCAGGGGGATTGGCTGCTTGTCTCTTCTGGTCATTAAGCTAAGATGGAGGAGGCCACTCCTTCCTCTGGATCACTGGAGTTAAAACCACAGTTGGGTCTAGAAAACATGACACCCAAGGTGGGGAATAAAGGAAACTGTGTGTGGCCTCAATCAGAGGAGAAGGAAAGATCAAATACAGCTGTCAAGGAAAAGGAGTAAGTTTAGACAATACAACAGATCTCCCTAAAGGTAAAGCAGTGCTGGGCAGTCTTATCTACAAACTTCACAAGGGGCTTTATGGAGTGCATTATATAGCTGGTGAGCACGGGTCAGGTACGGATGCGCATACATCTATGACAGGCCCCATAGACTTATCTGCACTACAGAATAATGGTAGAAAGAACTAGATGACCTCTGAAGATGCTTTTGTTCAGTTTCTGTGACTCTGGTCTTGTGCATAAGTGTTTAAAAGTGAAGTATTGTACACCTTGACGTGTACTTGTCAGAATATATTGGTGTAACATGGAAACTTGCTTTAAGATGCCCTAAACTCAAGGTTAGAGGCAATAAACTCAAACTTCTCTACTTCATAGAAACTCAAGTTATGGTGGGATAGCTCAGCAGATGTTTTGACTTCATGGCACCATGACATTGCATTATGGTAATATGCTGTGCTAGATTATAACTATAACAATGCCTGATCTGTGCTAGTGTGTAAAGTCTGAATAAACTTGAAAGTTTTTTTTGAGGGAACAGTAGAAAACCACTGGGTTTGCAAACTCTTTTGGATTAAATCAGTTTTGATTTGATCACTGTAAATGAGTAAGAGTGCCACTCACATGAGCTCTGTGCATCAGAGGAACGTAATGAACTTGAAGAAAAATTCTTGGTCTCAGTGCCTGTGGTATAATCTGTCCACACCTCTGCTTTGGAAGATGTTGAATAAGGGTGCTGAGAGCTCATGACTTTTTGACAGATGCCATGCTTGTGCTAACGTCTTATCTGTATGTCTTTGTGTGAGGCAGAACTTAGTTTGTGATTGTAACTAGTTTAGGTTTCTCTGGCTGCTTGTTGAGTGTACCCATTCATGCCTGTGAGGCTTCCTGGGATGGCTGGCAGGTTGCCGTGGGTTTGCCTGAGTCTTAGGATGGGAAAAGTCACCAGTGCATGTTGTCACCTGGCACGCTTTGTGTGACCCTTCACCAGCAAGGTGTGTGGGTCCCCTGACCCCTACCAGCAATAGCATTCTTTTTCAGTGGTAACAAAATCCCTTCTAAAGCAGGAGTTGGATGCATAATTGAAAACTTTTTTTTCTGGTATAACCAAGGTGTCTTTTCCCTTCAACTTGGCCTGGGAGAAACTACCTTGTACTACTCTACTACTAATTCTCATTAAATTGGTAACAGTGCCTCAGAGGAGTACAGTTGGAGGTAGTCTCATGCACTAAGATCTGTACTCCTTATGTGGCACATGTGAGTTGTTCAGTCTGTCCACGTTTCATAAACTCTGCACGTAAAGTCACTGTCTTCAGCTGCACTGAGCTCTCGTGGATTCTGGGGGGTGGCTGTTGGTGAACACAGCGGTGCTCAGATGCTGAAGGACTCCAGAAGGGAGGAGAGTGCACTCACCTCTCTCTGACTCAATGAATAAATAAATGAATAAAACCTAAACCAAGGGGTAGCATTCCCATGTATGGGACAAAGAGTGAGTAACCTCATGAATGATCCTAACAACTAATTTGGAAACTGCTTAACAAAAGCTTCATGGACCAGAATGGGTGTGATAGACTGGACTGGTACCTTATGGTGGTAGCACTCCCTTTGGTTGAGTAAGCAGTAACTGTCAAATGCTGTAGCTGGCACATGAGTACCTTCTTCTCAAACTTTTACTATTGTAACTGAAACTCATTCTGGATAAGCAAAATGTAATGGTCTCATGAATCGTCTTATGACATGGGTCTCAAACAGGGATGTGGATGGCAGAAACTGGCTGAGGGCGGAGAGAAGGAAGCATCCACATCTACTGCCGTTAAACTTGGAGCGCTCCAGTAATGGAGTCTTGCAGCTGTGAACGGGAGGCAGCTCATGGAGGTGCCTGGCTGTGTACAGTGCTTGACTGCAAAGACAGAGTGTGTCCTGCTATCTTCAGCCCCAGCCCAGTCATGCTCAGGCCTGCACCCTAATGCAGAACATGCAGCAGATTATAGTGCTTAATGGCCTTGTTTTTTTTATTAAAGTGCAGGCTTCTACCATAGCAATCCTGGTGCTTTACCTTATCCAGGCTCAAAAAAATTGCTCTTGCTCTAGGCTTGGTTTGTTAACACCATTAGAAGAGGTTAAGATGTGAGAAAGGTGGTTGTAGAGAGCCTCTGCCTGCTGTGCATGCATGTGCCCATGGGGAGCAGGAAGATGATGTGTGACCAGACTGAATCAAAGCTATGCTCATCAGCCAGAAGTGCTGTCCTGCAGCATTCCTGCTAAGGCACGCTCACAGCTGAGAGACTCAAGCTGTGGCACTGGGGAGTTGGGTTACGCAGCGAAGAGAGCTGACTCTTTCATGGCTCAGCAGCTGCTGTGCCACAGCACAAGCACCAACCAAGTTGCTTAGGAGCTACCTCGGACTTCCTTCTTTGAGGTAATGCTAGCTGAGGGTATTGGGGTATGTAGTCAGTTCTCCCAAAAGGGGAGAGAGGGTGTGTTGATAACCAGCTTGCTTAGATGAAAGGCTTTACTTTGGCAAGAGTATTGGCAAATAAAATTGAAGCTTTGATCAGTGTGTTGTGACTTAAGTCAGCCAACGTGAAGCCCAAACTACAGGGGGTGGCTGCTGTACCATAATACTAAGGTATACAAGCGTATTTCTTTGGTTTGGGTTGTTTTCAGTGAAGCAGAGCAGATACTTCATGGTCAGGGGAAATTAACCACTGTTATTAAATAGCTGAGGGAAACGAGGGTCAATCTCCAACTTCTACAGCCTTCTCATCCTGTCCTATCAGACTGTATGTTTAGCATTGTGCATGGCTTACATACTGCTCTATAAGCTACAGCATTGCCTCAAGTGATGATTGAAAGCAAGATGGTATTGCTGAAGGTCACAGAGACAACCACCTTGGGAAAGGTAAAAGACTGAGACAGGCAAAGACAAATGTTATGGCTGTTACTTGGCTGTGCAGTTACAGGTGATGAGCAGAGGAAGGGCCTGTGGATGGGTGCTGCCTTCTCAGCTCTGCTGCCGGGGGGTGATGTGCTTAGCGCTTGCTGCCCATGTAGGAAAGCAAATGGCTGGGAAACCTGAAGTGTAAAAGCATCACCTAATCCACTGTGGAGTCTGACAGGTAAGGAGTGGGGTGGGCTGCTGTCTGGGGACAGACTGAGAGTATCTGTACATGTTAAAGTTTTTAATACTAAATGTTTTAAAAAAAAAAAAAAAAAAACCCCACACCAAACCACACACACCCTACTGTGGTTATGTTGCGAGATTCTATAGAGCTTGGACTATGGAACAGCATCTTCCTTGCACAGTAACTCCCCATGGAACGGGACATAACAATAAGGGGGGGGGGGGTGACCACATGTGGTGGGTATATTGGGTGAGTGTCATATATGGCCTGTGGTCAGAGACCTGGGTGGGGGCTGTCATGAGCACTGTATGTTGGCCACATGGAGTGTCGTGTGTGTAGTATACTACATGCAGGTGTGGTATCATGTATAGCATGTTATTTTATGTGCATCATGCATGTTAGGGTCTGATGTGCAGTATCATACATGTAGAATATAATGTACATGGTGTCATGTGTGGTATGTCAGGCAGATGGCAAACATCTGGTATTACATGTGCAGATGTGGTATGTTCTTAGGTGTACCAATGTCTAACAGCAAGGGTGGTGTGTAGCATGCATGTGGTATTTCACGTGCAGCAAATGTTTATAGCATGTGTGCAATGCCTGAGTGGCTTGTAGTGTAAGCATGGGTATGTTGTGCAGCACACAGGTTGTGAAGGAGCAGAGGTGGTGTAGGAGAATGCAGTAGCCCCTGACCTTTATTTCCTGTAACACCCCCCGCCCCCCGCTCAAGCAGTAACTACCAGTGGCCATGGTAATGGATGTGTCAGGATAGCTCTCATGTGGTGACAGACAATGACACAATAGCCAAGGACTAATTTGAGCAATGCACCTAGCTAACCATGGTGCTGGTCACTGTCCAACTGAAGCCAAAGTTGTAAGAACCATCTGTGGTTGGTATGCAAATATGACTATTAGTTAATTATCTTACCTCTATAAATAGTGAGCAGCCCAAGAGGCCTTTGTTTTCTGACAGAGGTTTTGTTTGTCCCTGTCTTCTATGCAGTAAACAAGCATACCTTGCAATCCACTGTTGTTGAATTCCTGTCACATTTACCATTGAACTGTTACTAATAACAGCGCTGCTTCTCTGTTGAGAATGAAGTGCGTATCTATCACACACTCTACACTGAGTAGCACACAGGTCCTGTCTTCACTTTCACTCTTGTTGTTTGTATCCTACATGTGCAGCACTCACCTATTCTGTTTTTTATGTGTGCTGTGCACTGGTAGGTTTTGTCTCCAGTGAGTGTTGTATATTTTAGATGTGTGGGTATGTTTTGTGCACATGGGGTATACATGGTGTCTCCCAGCTGCAGTGTGAGGGGTTTGTGTGGTGTGTGAAGAAGCACCAGGGGTGCCACTGAGGTTCTTCCCCCCAGCTGGCCTCCAGCCCAGCACAGGTGTTACCAGGGCCAGCTGCAGCTGAGTATGAAGTGCCCTGTTGGGGTGCCAGCCAGTCTGGCTGCTGTGCAACAGAAGCCTGCATGCAGACCCACTGGCCTTTTTCAAGGCTTGGAAGGGGTTTTTGTGTGTCCTGCTCTGTGAGCTGAAGCCCTGCCAAGAGAGGTGGTGGGGTAACACTTCTTCTCTGCACATCAGCAGGTTGCTGCTACAGCAAGACCCACCTTATCAGCCACAATCCCGGAGATGAAGGCACAGGCAATGTGAACTGCTCCCATGCAGCACCTCCATTGCAGCATGAGCGGTGCTGAGGGTGCAGGAACAGGTCAGAGGGTGTGGAGGTGTGGCTCCTGGGATTAACTGGTCTGGTTTTTGTCCTAATGGCAGCACATCTGCAAAAACCTAAATCCAAAGCAAGGTTAATAGGTGGAGACACTCCTCATTGTTGCAGTCCAGCTACAGGTAGCTCACAGTTTTGAGAAGCATCTACAACTCATCAGAAACCAAAAACCCCAGTGTGTGCTTTTAACGACCCTGTTTTCTTACATGATAACAGTTGATCCAAACACCAAGAAACACTATTGGGAGACATTAAGTGCTGGTTTTCAGCCCACTTACCTTAGCATCCTGACTCTGATTTATACCACATTAACTAGATCACAAATCTTCTGTTTTTGCTATTTTTAACTTAACTGAAAGAAAACTCTGTGTGTGTGTGGAGTGTTGTATATGGTTTTGATTTACAAAGCAGCTCTTTCACTTTGTTAGTAGTATTTAAAATAATAATATAGACAGTAAGTGAAGGAGGGGCAAGAGATACTAATTCATACCTCACTTAAACAGCAAGCCAAACCAGATAGTAACAATTTCCTTCCCCCCTTTGCCATCCTCCAATGCCTTCATCCTTATGTGCATGTACATAAATGCTATATACACACACACCCACAGAGCCACTCATAAGAAGGTATATTTTTATTTACATTTATATACATATATAGGTAAACAGAAATGCTTGACAAAATAAGANGATGGTTCAGTGCCACTCAGCTGAAGCCTGGGTCATTTCTTCCTGTGGTTTGTCCCATTCCAACATCTTCCTTCACCTGCCCCAGTCCTAGGCACTCAGCTCCTGGTTGAGATACAAGCATTAGGTCAGCTGCTATACATTTCTATTCAGCACCTACTGAAATTGCTACAGCCCTTTTATATATACTATATAAACAAAAGTATATTGATATGTCTAGATATACCAAAAATATGTAAGAGATCTACAAGATCTGTTGTATACACACTTTTTTTTTTCCTGAGCTGTACAAAGACAACTGACATAACTAAGTGACCAACCACCACAGGCCAAACAATCCTGTAACCTACAAACAAGTGCAGCACCATGTCACCAAAACC
>VXBL01001841.1:1768651-1778804 GCA_013400195.1 Aramus guarauna
AAGACACTTTGAACAGCCAAATAACCATCCAGTTCAGCAATGGGCTGCAATGCTGTGCACCTCAGTCCCAGCTAGTAAGCTAAAAATGCAACTGTTTTAGGATGTTTAGGTGTGACAAATGGCATGAATGCTCAAGCCAAGAGCCAGCACCAGGTAACCTGCCACTGAAGGCCATTTGGAGACCCAATTCCATCTCACCAGCTGAAACTGTGGCCAGTGACATTTGAAAGCCCCCATGACAAAATTTTTAACAACAGGGAACAAAATGAGGCGGGNACAAAGACAACTGCCATAACTAAGTGACCAACCACCACAGGCCAAACAATCCTGTAACCTACAAACAAGTGCAGCACCATGTCACCAAAACCAAGGCAACTTAAAAAAAAAAAACAAACCACAAAACAAAACCACACACAGATGCAAATAGCACAGAATATGGTCCTGCACACAGCAAGACCATGCACACCACAGCCATGCTTGTTAGCCTGTTTTGGCAGTGAAAGCATAGGGTAGGTTACTTCACAACATATGTTTTTTCATGAGAGGAAAGCATTCAAAATTTACAAGACAATGCTGTAGCTGTAACAGGAGCTTGTACTGTACATGCTTCTTACAGTGCCTTGTTACTAGGCTCATACTATAGAAACCTCTCTGTTATCTGCAGAAGACTGTCTCGCTGGGCATTTTCTGCGCCAAGCTTTGCATTCCTCCCCTTTTCCCCAACCGTCATTCCCCAACAAAGGCCCTTTTTTTCAGGAGAATTAAGGCACAAATCGTCATATCTGTTCCAAGGGCAGAGTGTGTCGGTCTTATTTACTCTGTGAGGAACACTGGCATTCATGGGACACCAACAGCTGGATCTAAGCATTTCCTTTAATTGAACAGGTTTGCAGTCTTTCTGCACTGAAGCAATTCTCCACATCACACAAGCCTGCATACCAGAATAAAATGAAAATTTAAGAGTGCTGGCTAACAAGACCGAGAAGCTCATTGTTTAAACAAGAGGCCAATTGTCTGGGTATTGGAGTGCCCCATTCCTCCAACATTAAACCCACACGAGGGACAGCAGCCTAATCCACAGCTTGCTGCCAGGTGGTATAGAAATTAATCTTCCACTTACCCAGGCTATTAGTTGTGGTATTCATAAAGGTTTACAACCCAATGAGGCAAGTGACTGAAATTTTCTCCTCGTCATGGAGGGTTGTGGCAACGTGGCAATATGAAATATCAGCCTCCAGGAGCAGCCCCTGTGGTGAGGAAAGTGTGGATGAAGCGCACTCCAGGGAGGGAATGGCCTCCAGGACCTTCTAGTTCCACACTCACAGCCCCAGGCTGTCTGACTACACAGCAAATATGCTGGAGGTCAGGGGATGGACTGGAAAAGCCCAGGCTCACCAAGGACCTGAATATAGTCCTCCATAAGGTGCAGGACTGAGCATGTTTGTTGTTTATGAGGAAAGTAACTAAATACTGATTTTTCTCACCTTTTAACAACACCAAAACTCCCATTTCTAGTCTGACCTGACAAGACTCCTAGGAGGGCTGGACACACAACACAGGGGCCTTCACTAGGTCTCCCAAAAGCTCAGGGACATGCTTCAGATCTGCTCACCCAAACATTTAACTCATCTAACAGGGTATTAGCAGAACAGAGGAGGAAAAGAAATCCAGTCCTTTATTAGACTGCTGTTCCATTAAAGTCCAAGGAGGAAAGGGAAAATACTCAGCAGCAAGCAGGTGATTCAAAACAGGGACAATACAAGCTGGCCCATGTAAACATTTGGAAGGGTAAAGCCTCACAAGTGTTTAGCACAATCGCTTCCAGTTTTTATCTGCTCCCATTTCACTGCAGAGCTAATGCTTCACAACGCACTGCCAAAGCTTTTTCACAACAAGATACATACGGTTTGATGCAGATTATATTTGCAATTACTACAACTGTTTCCCCATTCTCCCCTAGTGTTTTCCCAGCAGCGTACAATCCTACCTGACTATGGCTTTACCTTACTGCCCTCTCAGTGACTTTCCTAGCCCCAGGAGCTGGCTCTTGTGCCACAGGAAGATGGTAGCCTCTTAATTTGCCTGCATGGTGACTGACCTACTTGCTGGGCAAATGGAAAAGCAAATGGTCAGGGCCAAGTGCAACTCAGTCCCACCACCACGTGCTTGTGCATGACTAACTTGGTGCCCGGGCATGTCTCCAGGGCATCTCAGGTCATTCTCCATCCCAGAGAAACACTCTGCAAATTGCAGCAGCTTTTCCCAAATGGTAACACCACAGTTCCCCTTTGCTCCATATATTCCTCCTCTCCATGTCCTCACGTGGCAGCAATTTAACGATTTATGCACCATCTTTTTCCTTGTCTGCTATCAAATTTCCAGCTACACCAAATTCTTACTTTTCCAGGGTTTAATTAGGCTAAAGGTCCAAATTCTGCAAGATAATAGAAGAACTGAACAAATCTGAAGGGCTTTAAGGCAGATTTTTATGGATCCCATGAATAGCAGCAGATCTAATGCAGAGCTTGGGCTTAGAAGAATTTGAATCCAAATTATTTTTGTTCCTCGTTTGGCTCGCTTTATAAAACATACAGCCAGTAATTCCACAGCCTCTGTCAAACTCCTTGCTATAAATAACAATTTACCATTGAAAAGAAATGTAAAGGGTCAGCTGTGCACGGAGATTCACGTATCGCTCACAAAAGGAGCTTCCAAGCGAGTTGGACGCAGACTGAAAAGTAAATATCCCAAAATTGGAAACCAGGGGAAGAACTGAACAAATAAGGTGTTTAATTCCTTCTAGTCCCACATCTTTACTTAATTCAGTGTTAATCTCACCTGCAAGCACCGTCCCAGGGTGAGTCACTAGACAACCACACACCCAAAGCCAGCCTCCAGCTGAAAGGCAGGGCTAAGAGCAGAAGCAAGTCTGCAGTCCCACCACTAACCTCCATATCCTTAGCTGTCACTAGGTCTAGCCTTTGGTAACTCATTTGTTAATCAAAACTAGCAAACCAGTTATGGGGACCAGCTGGGGTCCTGGGAGTGGGAGCTCCAAGGCTGGCTCTATTTAGCAAGATGGTGTATCGTTGACCAACACTGGACATGATAAAGCATTCCACTTTTCCTCATCCAACTTTGACTAAAGTATAAGGATCCAAGAACTGAACCAACAGCCTCAGCTTGCCTGAGTCTTCATCTCAGCACTAACCTCTCCCTTAATACTACAGAAGTGTTTAGTTCAATTTAAGAAAACTAAAACTTAACCATGCTCCAAAGAGGAGCAGGTTCCTCTAAGTGCCAGCTCTCATCCTACCTGTGCAGGACTATGTTCCCACAATAAATGTGTGTTTGAATCCTGTGCGGACAGCTGTAAAACTAGCTCCAATTCTACTCAAACAAAGCCACAATCAGCAGACCTAGTCACAATCATCATGGGTATTTCTGGCAAATGCTGAACAGAAATGTGTGTGTGTGCTAAAGCTGGCCTTTATCTTGTAGCTGCAAACATTAAGAGATCCACTAGTTACACAGGCTCAGCTGCCTCTTTTTCTGAAACCACCTTATTTTCCCATCTTTGTTACTAATCTTAAAATCAACAGCAGCCTACCAGACAAGAGGAGGAGCCCGTGCATGGGACAGCTAATGTCTGCCCTTAAACTGCCTGGCTAAAACTCGCATAAGGCAGCAGACTTATAACCAGCTTTCATATGAACCACCTAGAAAAAAGTCCTGACCCAGTGAAGAAAGCCAATTGTCTGTGACCTGCTTTGAAAGAGTAAGATGGCATTTAGCAATTCCAACACCAGCTCTCATTTTGCGAGGATTAGCTTTGTTGTGTCTCTCCTATCCAGGTCAAAACGAGCTCTCCAATTCTAAACTTAATTTTATCCCCACACAGCAACCACCAGAGTGCTGCTCTTCCAGTTCCTCCAGGTTGAAGATGTAGGAAGTGGTACTCCGCTCTATGGTCCCATCTCCCAGTCACTAATGTTAATAATTGAGGCTGCTCTGTTTCTCAGATCAGACTTAAGCAAAACTTGAACTCTAGACTTAACCTTAGCAGAAGCAATACCAAGCATCAATGATTATTGCTTCATAAGGTGAAGGTGTTACATTAAAACAATACCAGCATTCACTCTAGAATATTACCAAATATACAAGTACATCTACTTTTTGGCCCAAGGAGAGCTCTTATCCTAAATCCCAATCCTCAATTTACCAGATGGAAATGCAGGAAAAAGCAACACACATCCCCTTATAGCTAGACACATCAAACCCTCTAAGACTAATTTGAATTGTTAGTATTCACGCCAATTGTAGTTAAAAATATCACAATATATCCCAGACTATTGCTCAAAGTCTCAGTTTACATTGAGATTAGCACAGATTCCCAGTTTGGAACAGCAGTCATCTTAAGCAGGTACCCATTCCTCCAGAGGAATCACCTCCTAATCAGAGTCTCTAATTTTTTCCATCACTATTTTAATAGACACTGACTACCTAAGGTAGGATGACAGCTGCTTTGAAGTACCAGTCCCTAATACTGTTACCATTTGAGAGAATACCAATATTTCTCTTATACAGCCTACTGAAGGCTGGGACTGTAACATCACTATAGGCTGTTTCCTCCTTGAAAAGTTGGTTACTCAGTGTAAGGAAACCATTTCATTTGCTACTAAACTTTACTTAAAAGTATCTTTGTGTTTGACAAGCACTGAGAAGTTAAATAAGCGGTATCTGTAGATATCAGAAATAAATGATTACTAACCTAAATTTTACAGCTGGTTCCACTATCTGGTAAAGAAAGTCACCTCCTAGTACTTTATTTCTCTTGAAACATGCATTGCATTTCCCACCAGTGATCTGCTAATCTTTATACATAAAACCTACTTTCTAAGAGCACTTTAAAATATTGATATATCTCCATGACAGTCCTAGATTAGCCACATGCTACTCTGTGCAGATGGAAATTAGGGTAGAACTGTGTGCAATAGTTCACAGGAGTGACAATATTCATAAAAAAAAATTATCTACCCATGGGTTTGCGCAGTCATTGCTATTAAATACAACTGGGCAGAGGACCATTTACTTTATACATACAGCATTTTTCACACTGTAGTTAAAACACAGCCCCGTAACTGTTGCAGGTACCACAACCTCAGAGAAATAGTTCAAGCCAAATTCTGCCCTTTTAGAAATCCCCTTCCACAAGCACGAAACTTTTGTGGCCATCTGTTTTGCACAAAGTCAGCATCATTTGCTGGGTGCTCTGCCTCATCACCCTGGAAATCCCAGTCTGGCAAGCATCTCCCCTCTTGCACTCTGCTATCATCCATTGAGGGCCAGTATGATTTTTTCGTGTGTGTGTATTACACAGCTCTCACTTTCACAGTGGCACTTCTGGCCCTATCTTCTAAAACATGGTTCGTCTTGCAAATGTGAACTCCTGCCCACACACACTTGGTTCACATGTGATGAGTTCAGCAAGAGCTCTTGACAGAGGGCTACCCTGCCACCACCCCAGCCAAAGCCTCTCCTTCTCTCTAAACTTATTTTGAAAATGCAACAGCACCTTTCCTCTAGCAAAGGCCAAACAGAAAAACATCTCAAATTGGCAGTTACCTTTTCATTCAAAGGGAATAAGGAACACTAGATGGTCCACAACCCAACAGCTGTCCAAAGACACAAGCTCATCTGCCACTGATCCATTTATGGACTATGCAATACATTGTCCAGGCAGACAGGACATTAGGGCACCATGATGTAAAGGCTGCGAGCACTGAGGAGCAGGTCCATTTAACTGCCCACAGTTCAGCTCCTGATCCATAACATGGGGCTCTTTCTTCCCTTGGGATGGGTATTCACGTTACGCTTACAGGCTACAAGATGCTCAGCAACTTTGAGGATCAGGGACATACAATGTAAACATCTGCAGCTCTCCCCATTACAGTCAGGGAAAAGAATTGGCCAGTTGAGGGCAGGATTCACCATGTCTACTGGTGATACCTATTTCAGGAAGAGATGCATTGTTATTTCTGTCCACTGACTATCACAGAGGAGCAGCTCCAATGTGGGTGTCTCCCTCTTCTCCAACTGGGAAGTGGTACTTCAGTGGGACCTTTTACCACTACGATAAGCTAAATAACTATAACAATTACCAAAAGTTGACTATCCCCAAGTACTAATGCATTTGTGGAAGCAGACACATGTGAAATATTTACCATTGCTTATTCTTTGTACAAGAAAGTGGAAGCTCTTTTTCAACAGTATGTAGCACTTCATTTCTAGATTTATCATGTTCAGTGGGGATTGCTGGGGTAAAGCAGAAGTAGGAGTCTTGGTTTTCTCATAACGTATGCAAGCTTGGGTATACTAGAGAAGAAATAAAATTTGGCAGAGCCTGTTCAGTCCTGTAGGAAGAAGAGGGTCAGGAAGCACATCATAACTGACCCATCTTTGACATTTTGCCCAACAACATATGCAATTTCATGGGAATGTTACAAAGTCAATACTAAATGGCAGTGTTTTGTCTTAAAGTGCAGAAGAGCTACAAAAGCCCCTCTGGAGAATTTATCTGCTCATACCTCCTTTTGGCTGTTCAAGGTATACTTTTTTTTAGAAAATAACAACATTCATTTTCAGGACACTAAAAATTATGAGAGAAATAAACAAAAATGAAATACAAATTTTATTTTTTTTTTAAAGACTAGAGATTTCTTCTTCCAGTCGTTCTCCATTGCAGAATATTCTTTATGTCCTTCATCAGTCTTGTACTTGGTTACAGATGGAAAATATTAGCTCTGGTTTACAAAACATGGCCCCGTTTCCTGTAACACAGCACAGGTTGGACAAATCTGTCATTTGAGTAGTGTGTCTATTCTGTGGCCAATTCTGTAATCTAGAAGCAATGTGATCCTAAACAAGGAATCTCATGTTAGCAGCCAAGATTGGAAAATCCCTGTTTAATGCAATTGCTGCCAAAACCATCTCACTTGCTAAGGACAAACTAATTTTCAGTCTGCAGTTTGGGAGCTGCTGCTTTTCCTATTCACTTTTTTTTTTAATAAATAAAATATACCTCACTTTAAGACGACACAAATACACGCTTCATTTAAAAAGTGCAAAATGGATTTAGAAAAAAAGTTTAAGGTATATGAAAATATCACACTGTCCATAAAAAAAGATTAATCTATTTTTGAACACAATTTGATCAAACACAACTCTTCAAGTTTGCAGAAGAGCATTTCAGAACAAACAGCAACAAGATTGTTGTGTACAAATAAGAGGAAAAGAGCAAGGGAGGGAAAAAAGCGTGTGATACAATACAAACAGGACAGATTGAGATACAGCTTTAAATGAAAGCTTGACCTCAGTTTTCATGATGCATCAGGGTAACACAAATAACAGCTACATTAAGTATTTATGGTAAGATTTTCAGGTCATGGATGCCTCCAGCTGATCAAAAAGAACACAGTACAGTAATATAGTGCCAATATTTAAAAGAGAGCTCAGAGAAATTACTCCAAAGAATTAAATTTAAGTATTTAATGCTTTTGAAGAAATCTTAAGGGAAAGAAGAGAAAAGCTTACTGAGACAAAGGGGAAAGCAAGTGTGTAACATAGACCAACTTACCAAGTATTGTGTACACCTAGTTAAGTGACTTTTTTCTTCAAGAAAACTTTTATCACAGAAAGCTGATGATGTTAGAAATCTCTTATGTGTGGATATTAATAAACCATTTGACACAGTGACACAGGAAAACACAAAAGAAGATTGAAGATTACCATAGAAACTATAAATTGCATGAGAAGTTGAGCCAAGACAAAATGGAAATGGGTGTTTCTGAGAGGTGAAGTGTCAGGTTGGAGAAAAGTTACTAGCAGAAATTGTCAAGAACAGCTACAGGACAGTGTTTTCATTCACTATCTTGAGACGGAAATACAAAATCTTTCAACTTAGTTGAAAAACCAGCAGAAAGAAATTTGGGGGCTGCTGTATACATGGAAGTGGCTAAACTTAAGAAAAAAATGCAAGTGAAGGTGATCATTCCATAGCGTAAAGTGCAACGTTAAATGCACGAGACTAATTGCAAGGGTTTATTTTTACAATTTGATAGCTCATTAAAAGCTGCAAAGGATTAGGAAGCAGTTGTGTGCTTGAGTTGGTCATGCAATAATCATCAGTATCAATATGATGCACTTACGAAAACAGTGAATGCAATCTTACACTGTATCACAAGAGGCGTCCTTGGCAGACACAGGAAAGTATTCACGCTGCTATGTGAGCGTCAACAGGATCTCTTTCGGTGTACTGGGTATGGTTCAGCTCACTATTCAAGAAAGAGGAATTTCATTTGGAATATGTACAGGGAAGGGTCACAAAAAAACATTTTGAGCCAGACCTGGCCTCCTTTGGTTTCACACATACCTTTTCCAGGGTTTGAATTCTTCTGTCTTTGCCCTTCTAAATGCTCCTTCTGTAGTTTCCTATGTGAAGGGCTTCCTTCTGTTTTAAGAAAGTTGGGATGCAAGTTTGGTTTGGTTTTTTAAAGTTAAGTATTACTGATGTTAGTTTTTCTTGCCTTTTCACTCGTTGCAGAAATTTGCATTTTTACACATTATTGCATCTCACACTTCGCCAGCCTACTGAGCTCAGGGGGTTGATTGCTCATCTTAGGAGGTGGGTGACCAAACAGGAGGAGGAGATTGTACTGTCAGAGTATTCAATGTCTGGAGCAGTTTCTCACTGAGATATATATTAGCAAGGCTCAAGGCTTTAAGGGTCTATTTTGACACTCACCTTCAAATGAAGGGTCACCTTGGTCCTGCCCAATTGATAATGCAACACACAGAAAAAAGTTCAGTTTCAATTCCCCAAGCTGCCTCAACTCATGGCATTTTTATCTCTTATTCAGCACACAATTACACTGAAGAAATCACTTTTAACAAAAACACACTGCAAATGTTGGACCCTGCTGTGCAATCACCCAGCACCTCTCTTCATCTATGTCATGCCACAGCCTGGTCCAGACCAGGTCCCACTGGAAAACACCAGTCCTGAAACTGGTGTGTGGGAGCCTTGGGGAAATTTCCCTGGCCTTCAAAATAGCTTCTCATCCCATGGATCTTCTCTAGCAGATTGCAGGAGCTAATAATATCCCTCTGCTTCTGTTATATAGCATTTCCTCTTCTTTATTTTAACTTTTACTGGTTGCATTACCAGCTGTTCCTTTGCCTCTGCCCCATGACCAAGTGTCAAAAGAAGCCATAAATCAGCTCATGGTATTCATCAAACGATAAAATCAGCACTTTCTCACCTTCTGAAGGACTAGAATTTTAAATGTAGCTTCTAAATATACTTAAAGACTTGATTGTGTGAGTTACCATTAAAAAGATTTTTAAGAGACAACATAAATCCAGCTTTCCTTGGCATAGGCATGTACCAAGATTTCCTCAAGAGTTGCAGCCACCAATCAGCATGAGAAGACAAACCCACAGATCCTGACCAGGGATGTGCTGGGGACCACCACCCAGGCATGACAAGCAAAACCTTTCCCCCGTGCTGTTGCACTCACAAAGACACAGTTGCTGGGGAACTGGAGCTGAAGAGCAGGATGGACACAGGCGTACTGGGACCCAAACAGAGTCAAACACTCCCCCATATCACAATTCCCCACTATTTTACCTTTTAGAGACAAAAACCAGCACAGCTCACAGATAGGGGAAGCAGCCTCCTGTGTCCAGTGCATCCATGTCTGACCATGGACACCGGAGCCAAGAAGCCTCAAGATGAGACAAGCATCAGGGAAACAAGGACTTTCCAAACAACTCTTTTGCAATCTGCTGTATGCTTTTTCTTTCAATGGTTATTTCTAATAAAGCACATGAAGTATCAATATAGGTGTTTATTGCTTCCTAATATAAGTGCAGCAATTGCACATTAAAACTGAACAAAGTATATGATTATAAGTGTATGATATACAATTTATTCTCATCAAATTGACAAATTGCTATTCACTTAATATTTACAGTAAAATACTTTATCTAGATAGTTTTCTGAAATATTCTTAACAACAGTGATTAGATTTCAAACATTAGATAGAAATAACAAATGATTGACCGGGGGAGGGGGGGGTTGGGGGGGGGGTCG
>VXBL01001841.1:1778858-1821759 GCA_013400195.1 Aramus guarauna
TTTTAAATTCAGCAACTAATTTTGAACAACTGAAATTTAAGCTGCTTGCGTTCATCTAGGAAATACTAACAGGAGTAACTATTTGCTCTCTACTAGCACTCTGTCTTTAGTTTCATATGAATGATAATCCAGGCTGCTTTTGCCTTAGGAGCCGGGGGTTATGTTTCCCACTGACCTTCTACAGAGCCTTCCAAAAATAGGGAACCGGGAAAGGTATGGCACCAAGTGCCCATGGAGCGCAGGCGGCTCTTCCTGCTTTGCACCAGGGATGCAGAGGATTTCAGCTTTCATTTCCTTAAATGCTTTGTCACTCTTTCTCTACAAAGGTGACCATGAAAACACAAATTAATGAAACTCAAATGCCTTCCCCCCTCCCCCTTTCTGTCAAACAACTCATCTCCTTTTTCTCTCCTAAAAAAATCATTTTAATATACTTCCACGCTCATGAATAACATTTGGAGCTGTGAACTAAGAGATCCTTCTTCTTAGGTATTCACTCAGGTTTTATATAATTTTTTAAATGTAACAACTAAAATGTAATTACATTAATAGCAAATGCAAGTGTACAAATTAAGTAACTGATACACTGCAGTCTTTTTTTTCTGCTCTTTGAAGAAAAAGAGAGTGAACACCTACACAGCAAAGACAGGACAAAAAGAACAAATATTTAATATAAAGTCTTGCATGATACTCCCTTTTCTACAGTTCCTTTCAGCTACAAGATAAGTAGGAATACAGACAAGTTGCTCATTTTTAAGATGACTTTTAACCCCATACTACTTGTTTTCGGTTCTCAACCAAAATCCTAAATAGCACTGTACCTTTATTTTGTTTTTAAGAAAACAAGTAAAACTACACAACTCCTTGTTACCATTCTTGAAAAGCAAAAGCCTTCATAAGGAATACTACAATAAATTCAGCTTTACAAGTGATACTTGCTCACAAAGTTAGTCCGTATTTAATTTCAGGAAAAGATGTGTGAAGGTCTTTTGACAGTACATTTTCCATTTATCACACATTCTGCTTTACCACATTTATTTTGACTCCCACAATATGCTTTTTGCTAAGGCAAAATACACTTCTTTTCAAGAGGAAATATTAATTGTTTTAATTGTTTGGAATTTCATACCCCATGCAGGTGTGAAAAGCTCCAGTGACTATTCCTCCAAGTGGTGTACATTTCAGTAGTAAAACACCACTAATTATCTAGCCATAAGTTACACTTTTCCCTTATTCTATAAAAAAACCAAAACCCCAGTCTGCCAGGGTTTTTATGTAGCACTGCCATTTCTGACATTTTATACGGCAAGTTTCATACTTTTATTTTCACAAAGAAAACTTCACAAGCAATTTTATTCATATACCCACTTCTTTAAGCCATTTGCAGATTATAGATCCATTCCACCCAGCAAGTAATGTTTTTAAATAACATAACCATTAAGAGCATGAAAGAAAGATTCAAGACATTAAGAACTATTTAGAAGTCATAGTTCAGCTACAGCACAGCAGTCTGTCAAAAACTCAGTGAATGCATAAGTTACTCAAAACTTTTTTTCTTAGAGCCTCATTAAATTGCACTTGTATCTCACCCCACAGACTCACGTAATAAAACTATGAACAATACTGAGCTCATCTCCATTGCAGGTTGGCTTGGCACAACTCAGCAGGCTACCTGAAAGAAACCTTGTCTGGAGACAGGCAGGCACATTCCATCCCAAACGGGGGACATTTTTACCCTGCTGCCCATCATAAAACTCCTAGAGTTGAATTTACATTACAGCGCTGGATTGATTTCCCTGCAGAGGCACACAGCCATCTGCAGCTGATGAACTAATCATTTATTCCTCTGGGTACAGAAAAAACAGTGTCCTGAATACTGAAGGTCTAAATGCCACCCAAGGATACAGGATTTTAGACAGGAAGATGGGAACTTTATAGAGAGCCCCCCAGGAGCTACAAACACAAGAACAGAACATTACTTTGCACTGACAAGCCAAAAAGAGGAGAGTTGACAAAAAAACCCCACCCCAAACCCAACCCTCCTCTGGGGGTACCTTGAGCAGTGTCTTCTTTCCCACTTTGCAAACACAGAGACCAGGGTTTCCTTTGCTAAAACCATGATGGTACTAGATGGCATCGGGTATTTATTTTTCTGTTGCTATACCAGTCTCTTAGGTGCTCATGAGCAAGAGGAATTAGATGAGCACAATCTACAACCCTTTCCATTCCTCCCTCCCCTGCCCCCCCACCCCATTGTGAACACAGAATATTGGAAAGATCTATGAGATCAAGCTGATTTTATATATGATATATAACATAGCCAGTCTCCATCCTTCTCACCTACTCAAAAAAATGTTGGAACCTCTATTTTAGAGAAGAGCTGAAATGAAAAAAAAAAAAATAAAAAAAAATCAATTTTCTTCCTCAAATACCCAAACATTTTGATAAATTGTCACATTTTGATAATAGTCACATTGTTGATAAATTTTATGCCATTTTCCTTCAAAATTCCCCTAAAACTATTGCTACTTTTGAGGGTACTGGGAATAAAAGTTTTCCTATTATTTATGGAAATTTCTCAGCTACCACTATCAAACTTGTGTGTGCTACCATTGTACAAGTTTCCCCAATTAAAAAAAAAAAAAAAAGTATCTACTAAATATCAGCTGCCTCCAAACTGTACTACGAGATGTTGATTAGACACAAGGCAAAGCCTGAGTATGCAATAGAAGCTGCCACTAGGCAAAAATGACAAGCATTTGCTAATTCATTTACCAGCACATGCATAGATTTATATTACAGATAAATTCGCATTTAAATCACTACATCCATTTCAAGATAATGTAAATATGATTTCTTACCTAGCGTTTATCACAATTTTGCAGAAAACTTTGCTTCTGTTCTGAGGGGGAAAAAAAAAAAGCTATTTTGGTTAAAAATATTTTCAAAATATTTTGGCAAAACTATTTTCTGCATTTGCCTGAGACTTCCTGTACATTGGGGTTGTACCAATTCCAATCTGTTACCCAGATGTGGAAAGTACTGGTATCAAGAAGTTGCACACACCAGTGTGTGCAAAGATATTTTAAGGTGATAAAAAAAGTATCATCTCAAAATTAAAACTAACAGCAAAATCAATTAATTTCTTTCTAAAATAAGCCTGAAAATACAATATCAGGGCATGCGAGGATGCAGCTTCAAAAGAACTTTAATCCAAGCAGAGGATTAGACTCCCAGGGGATTTCTGCATGAAAAGTCACTGACAACATGCAAGGGATAACTTCCTGTGTAAATTATGGCCGCAAGTCAGGGAAGTACTTGGGTTTGATATCATGAAGACAACACAGCTTGATTCAAAAATATGCTAAGTGGGATCACCTTACAAAGAATGTAGTCTATATGTGTGGACAATATTAAAAAAATTATTAATTTTTTCATATTTTTATATAGGGAATCATCTGTAACTTTCTAAAAGCAAAGCACCCAGACCGCCCCATTTTGTAACAAGCTGCAGGGGGACCTCCTGCCACACTCTGCACAGGTCCTGTGACAGTGTTTGATGAGAGGATGCTCTTAAAGAGTAAACAAGTCACTGTCAATTTGTTCACATTATTGGTACTCCCTAACAGGACTCAATGAATGTCTTCTCTAAAAAAAAAAAAGTTGCCTGTTTTTAATTCTGTAGAGTTAACAGAAGCACAGCTCCTATCTACACTCTAGGAATGATTCCACCAACCTGTCATTTTTTCAATCCCCCAAGATCAGTGCTATAAGCTGAGTTTCCACCACCATCTTATGCCTTCCCATTACAGTGTTATAAAAACAGTTGCCAGTAGTGACGTTATTTCTAGAAAACGTCACTCCTTGTTGCATAAATAGGTGTAGCACATAAGAAAAACCTGCAACAGTCTGGGTCCAGACCAGGCCTAAAATTCTCATCAGTTTTTCTTCCAGGTCTCCTCAAACCCTTCACCCAGCCACCACACTGGGCCAAACCCTGCCCCACGCTACCAGCTACATGTCCAGCACATTCATCCGTGGCAGGGGGACCTCGCAAGCTGCAAACCATCACAAGCTGTCAACAGCCTCAGCAAATCTCAGACATCTGTGGCTTATCAAGACAGCAGCATTTTTCCTACATTAATCTCCGCTAGGCCTTGCCCAGCTTTCATTTCAAAAGACTTGGCATGGTATCTTCAAAAAAAAAAATATTAAAAAAATTGCTCAATTTCTTCAGATGCAGCTGGTAGGGAGGACCGCCTTTGAAATCTGAGCACATCGCAGAGATGTCGACATGCTCATTGCAGGCAGCTTGCAGCACAGGGGACAGCACTAATGACTGCAAAAGGCTTTTAGATGCTGCCCTTGGGTGAGCCCTCCCCTTCCTTAGTGGGAGTTTGGGGAGTGCTTTAAGTAGCTGTTGTGTTGGGGGCTCATCTGGATACACTACACTCATCTTGAACACTGTCCTCCAGCCATCGGTTCATCCCAGCAGCTCTCAAAAAACAGCTGGGAGGGTTGCAGCACCCTTAGGCTGGTCACTGGTAATATAGGTGCACACATTCTCCAACACTAGCATTGGGGATGGTGGCCAAAGTTAAGGCAACAGCTCTCACTGCTGATGTGATGACAGCCCAGGAAACTGCTCCACCACGCTGCACATGTCCACCTTGGACCCCCCCCTTCCGTTGTTCATCCTCCTTCCCATGACACGGTCCCCATCCCTCTGGCTGTGCCCTGATACTCAGGGATATCCCAGCCTCTGCAAACAGGCTCCCAAGGGCACATCTCCTCCTTGCTGCCCTGGAGATGCCTCCTGTTACCATTACATGTCAGCTCATGTTACACCACGTTTTAAAAGGCAATTAAACTCCACCATATCACTCTTGCTAGACACTGAAATTCATCTTTGGTCAACAGAGATTAATTACTAGAGGTTAAACTCCTGTTAGGACCAGACAGCACTAACCTGACCACCTGCCTTGTAAAGACCACAGACTTTCCTCAGAGCTTCACAAAACAATTTGTGTTAGATCCAAAGCATCTCTTTACAGACAGCAACTAGGTCTTACTTTTTTCTTGTGTTTTTAAAAATAACCTGAAGGATCTCTTACAACCTTTTCATAAAAATCTTATGGCATAAGCAGTGATTAACATTCACTTTTAGTTAATATTTGCACAGCCAAGAAATATTAACACAGCCTTACACACACAAAAGTCTAGCTGCCAGCATGTCCGTTTACCTGGCACCTTTCAATCCCCTATGGTGTGCAGGTGGGGCAGGCAGACTGCTGTCTTTATGGGTCTAAAAGCACAGGAGGAGGGATGGCTGTGCTTCACACAGACAAGAAAAAAGGACTAATGGTGTTTATAGTTACAGCCTGTCTTCAGCTCCAGCTGTCTCAAAGCAGAGTGACATGAAACATGTAAGTTGGTTGTATTTCACAAGAGGATATCCATATGCTTGCATATCACATTAAAAATGTCAAAATATCTTTCTATCTGGAGCGTGCATACCAGGAAAGGGTCAGAACAGCATTTTCAAGGTTGAACACGTGGTGCCTATCACCAGGCCAACTCTTCCCTGCCATGAGCATCTCAAACTGAGTTATCAACTCAGATATCCTTCCCTCTACAGAAAAGCAATGAATTCAAAAGCAGAAAGCTTAACATATATTTGTGTGTATGCATCTGAATCAAAATACATTTAAAAATGTAACCCAAACTTTACATCAATCTTAACACACAGCATCTCTGGTCAAGAGAATGTTAAAAAAAATTAATTTCTAATTGCTCCAGAAATTCAACTAAGCAAGTACATCATTAGTTTGTTCAAGAAAATAACTGGTAGCTCACATCTTTATAGTGGTCTACATACCTTCAAGGAAAGATTTATTGTATTGGGGGTTTAAAGTTACTCACATTGAAGCAGCTTGGAAACAGCTTTCAGTATCACTGAATGTCCAATGGCTCCATTAAATGAATGGGACACCAAGATGCTCAGGTCTTCACACAGACAGGAAGAATTGTGACTAAAAATGGACTAACTTAAGATGTCTTTTTATATGAAACTTTTCAGCTGATTCATCCTAGTCCTGAAGTAGCTGAACATTTATAGCTCACTGCCTCGAGGCAGGGTTGCAGTGAGGAGAGGCTGGAGTCCCATCAACTTTGACATAGGAATTTGTTACATTCAGACACCAGGAATTTAATAAAATCGAGGTTTTATTAAGAGGACTGCCAGAAACAACCAACTGGTATGTCAGGGGAACTCTGGTCTAGGCTCAACTCAGCAGCAGTCAGAAAAATGTAACTCTGCACCAATTATCTAACGATTACTCAGAAAACAAAACAAATCTTCCCACCAGTCACATTTCTTTAAAAATTAGATTTCAAATGTAACTAATGTGATGAGGATTCAAACAGACAAGGAACTTCAGCCCTCTACACAAAGTTTACAGAGTGTCCCATCTCTGGGTGGCATTTCCAAAGTGTCCAAGGAATCATGCACTCTTCTCCAAATTCCATGATGTAAAACCAAGTGTTCAAATCTGGTAATTCTTACATTTCATCTTCATTCATAGGGAAAAGAGTATTTCTAAATTAAAGACTTCCTTCCCTCAGCTAAATAGCTAGTTCCTCACTGGTAAGAGCAGACTGACCATTGGGATTTAAAAGACAAATTAGAAAGAACACCACCAAAATCAGTACAGTTACACTAATGCAAACACTAAGCTTAATCATAACTAACTCTTCACTCTAAACCTTTGCCTTTCTCTGAGCTACTGTAAATCTTTATGGAGGAGACCCATATCTCCATATCCAGACTAGCAGCTGGTATAAACTGACATAACACCAGTGAGGTCAGCTTTACAATCCCAGGGCCAAACCCATGAACCATCAATTGTTTCTTTCTGGCTTTATCTTTAAAGGAAGCTGTGAACATCAAAGAACATACAGTTTCACATTTAATGTGAAGTGAAATGCAACACCATAGGCAGACACTTGACTACTCTTAATTGACAGGTATTTTTCTTTTATACATTTTACCTAAGCTACCTCATCTTCACCTTTTTTTTTAAATCTCAAGTGTTGTTATTCCTAGTCTTTAGGTCTACTAGAGACTAGACCGCCATTTTTTCCAATGTCCATAAATGTCCAACCATAGTCACCCATCAGCTGTTGGCCATGAACTGGAGCCATTTCTATTTCTTATTTTAAATCATCTTACCCATGCAAAAAAGGACCTTGCTTGGCTTGTTCTTGTTGCAGTAAGATTTTGTGTTATATATATTCCAAACATAAAGTACGTATTTGGATGACATGTTATTCAGAATTTCTTTCTTCACATCCTCACATAACTTGAGGATTTCAAACTGAAATGGTATTAACTGTTCAGGGTTTAAAAGCCTTCCTGCTTACTAGTAGCTTCTGTCTCAACGCTTAGGTCACTGAGCACTGGCACAGCTATGACCATTTAGCTTTCCTTGGCACTGGGTTTGCCTGCCACAACTAAACCACAGAAAAAACAAACAGGTAAATTTACATCTCATCTGCTCTTAAACTTGGGTTTAGGACATGTTTTAGTAGCTCTGCTTGTTGTTCATAATAGCATTTCCATATAAACCAGTAGGGTTGTTAAGCTGTTAGGCCCATGCTGCCTCCAGGCTTCCAGTGGACCAGTAACAGTTTTGGTCTTAATGCAAGTGCTTGCTTTTGTAGTGCTAACTTACAGCACTCCTCACTATTCAGTAACTCTCTTCAACCCTAATGTATTCTCAGTGCTCAGGAGTGTTTTATTGACATCATTGCTATAATGTCAGTGATGTCATCAAACAACCACTCCCATACAAAAACAATAGTTTCACATTTTCTTTAATTGTTCCAGGCCCCTTAAAGCCCCTCTGCTATTCTTATCAGTCTCAAGTCTATAGGTCTTCTGTCTGCTTTTACTTTTCATGTCTCCTGTATGTCCCACCTATTTTTATGAAAGCTTTTCATTAACTAAAAACAGTAAAGAACAGTTTTATTGTTAGTTGTTCCCCCCCTCCCCCCAAGAGTTCTTTCTCCCCACGTTATATCACAAAAGACTGGGTGCGCCCAACACCCCAAGAACAGTATGGGTCAACTTCAAAGCAGGCTCCTATTGACACACTAATTCCCTATCACCTTAGAGATTTCACATGCCAATTTCTTCAATAATCAGGCTCTGCTAGCAAAGAGGTGAAATTATTATTTTAATATTAGCCTTCCTTTTATCTTTGAAAAAGAGCATTTGTTTTGGCACTATCAAGACAAACCTTAATAAACTGACTGGCAAACAGTATGTTTAGCAATGAAAATGATACCCGGGCAGGGATTATAATGTAAGCAATAAGAGGGAATAGAGATTTAGGAAAGGATGTGATTTATAATGACTTTAAGGAGGATAAGCTTCTACATCTGCAATTGCTTGATTCTATAATTTAATTGATTATCAGAGCTAACAGGTTTATTTTTTCATGTGAATAAAAGCTGTTTAACTTTCATTTGCACTTATTTTACAGCCTATATTAGCATGGATATTTTTTCATAAGTTTTGGCTCCATCATGTTGTACTCATTCCATAGGCTTAGAAACCTAAATTAGCTTGGCCTGGGGGAGGGAGCAGGGAAAGCCTGTGGTTACACCTGTTACTCCACACAGTAGTGGAGGAGGTTTTGGGGATTTTTAGATCAAAATCAGTATCACTCTGCACTGACTCATCCTCCTTTTCTTTAAACTCTGCTGACAGACCCCCAGCAATTACCATTCTCCCTTTTGGGCCAGTTTTCAGCCATGTTGACAAATTCACTGAAAAAAACAACACAAAACTGTATTAAAAACCACATTCTCCCTGCAGTTCAGGGAGGCACCTGAAGCCGTCCAATGTACATTTTTTGCACCCTGCTGAAGGCAATAGGTTCTAAGCTAGGTAACACTCTCTCCATGCTTTTTTGCTGAAACAAGGTAGGGTTGGTTGTTATTTATTTCTCTATGTATTAATCCTTGTCTCACCAATTCAAAGTTCAGGGAAGACTTTAGGTGCTGATAAAAATGGACAGGAATGCACACTGCCACTCAGATAGGGCTGCTCTTGTACAAGCTCACATTTGGAAATATTTTCATGAAAGGATTTTAAATATTTGAAAATATTTTCATGGAAATTCTATTATTTATAGTATATATTGTTTATAATTATTTACAAACAGGGTGCAGGAGTGAGGAGGGGAGCACACCCTGAGCTGTGCCTACTGCCTTTAGCAACTTGCATGGGGTGGCCAAAAGTGCCTATGTTAGAGCTGTACATTTACAATATAAATATATGTACCAGAGGGAGATATCTGCACCTGCTTTTTATTCAGCGCAGATCAGGCCCCCAGCAACATCTAAGGCAGGCACAACTAACACATGCCACCTGAATTGCACCCAAAAAGTGCCTTTTTCTCTCTACAGACTACAAACTAGCTTAGATAAAGTTTGTAGGTATCTAGCATTAGGCAAGATAAATGCCATGCTATATCCTATAAGTCAATTTAAAAACTTAGGAATTCACAATTTTTAAATTAAGGTCAGACTAAAGTACTTTTTTCCCCAGCTGCACATTTCCCTGAGCTCTGTTGTTACACCACAGGACAAAGCAATGATGAGGAGCAGCTACTGGATATGGCCAGAGGGCTGCTCAGATCCAGCCTCTGCCTGGCTGATCAGCAACATGAATATTAGGCACCTGTTTCTGAGGCTTACAAGACAATTTTTTAGCTTTTGTACACTCCTCCAACCTTGCTCAGCATTTGGGGATGGAGGCAATACATCAGTACAGTTATGGCTGGACTGGATCTTAAAGGTCTTTTCCAACCTAAATGATTCTATGATTCTACAAAGTTTTGGGGTTCCTGAAGGTACTGGTCAGGACATGATAAAACAAGTCCTGGGGCAGCCCCTGGGAAAGGGGCAGAAACAGGCAAAAGCTCAATGACATTAAGTAAAAATACTAGAAGAAACCATTTACATATTTTCTGCCACCTAGCTAAAAAAAAGCCTGTCAGCAATGACTTTTAAATCTAAGCCACAATGACATTTAAGAGCTCTTCTCTCCTTTTTTAAAAAATGCATTTTTTCATAGCACTGCATTTGCACGAAAATTGGGTCATACTAAGTTACTCCTGTGCATTGCCTAGTTGGCTTTTCCAACCAAGATCTTTATAATTTTTTTATTCTCTTAAGTTTTCAGAAACTTTTCAGTGTAGTTTCTCAACAGAAAGCCCTAGAAGCCAGGAACTTTAACAAAAATCTACTTCAGTTGAATCTAGTAGCTATGTGAGAGTGGGCTCATTTTGGAAAAAAAAAAGTCTACATGTAGATGCTAAACCTTTTCTAAGCAGTGAGCAATGCAGATATCCTAACTGAGTAAGTAAATAAGTAAAATACAGGTTCAGGTCAGGAGGGTTCTGATTTCCATAGTGAAAGCAAGAAAGGCTGCCATATCTAAGCCTACAATTATTTTCAGTGACATTTCATAGAATCATAGAATGTCCTGAGTTGGAAGGGACCCACAAGGATCATCAAGTCCAACTCCTGGCCCCACACAGGACCAGCCCAATCAGAGCATATGACTGAGAGCATTATCCAGACACTTCTTGAACTCAGTCAAGCTCGGTGCTGTGACCACTCCCCTGGGGAGCCTGTTCCAGTGCCTGACCACCCTCTCAGCGAAGAACCTTTTCCTAATATCCAACCTGAACCTCCTCCATCAAAGCTTCATTCCATTCCCATGGGTTCTATCACTGGTCACCAGAGGGAGGAGATCAGCACCTGCCCCCTCGTGAAGAAGTTGAAGGCTGTGATGAGGTCTCCCCTCAGTCTCCTCTTCTCCAGGCTGAACAAACCAAGAAGACTCGTATGTCTTCCCCTCTAGACTCTTCACCATCTTTGTTGCCCTCCTTTGGACACTCTCCAATAGTTTTATGTCCTTTCTGTACTGTGGCGCCCAAAACTGCACACAGTACTCGAAGTGAGGACACACCAGTGCCACGTACAGTGGGACAATCACTTCCCTAGACTGGCTAGCAATGCCGTGCTTGATGCACCCCAGAATATGGTTGGCCTTCCTGGCAGCCTGGGCACACTGTTGACTCATATTCAACTTGCTGTCAACCAAGACCCCCAAGTCCCTTTCAGCACGGCTGGTCTCCAGCATCTCATCGCCCAGTCTGTATGTAGAGCCAGGGTTGCCCCTTCCCAGGGGCAGAATCTGGCATTGAACATGTAGACCAGCCTATATATATCTGTCAACATTTAACAGAATAATTAAATATACTCTAAAAACTCAAGATTAAATGACTTCTTTTCTCTCCCTACAAATCTT
Organism: Aramus guarauna; assembly: GCA_013400195.1. Classification (NCBI taxonomy): domain Eukaryota; kingdom Metazoa; phylum Chordata; class Aves; order Gruiformes; family Aramidae; genus Aramus; species Aramus guarauna. The sequence continues at coordinate 1,790,245 of VXBL01001841.1, forward strand.
ACAACTCTTATTGTGCAATTTAAAAGGAAAACAAGTAAATCATTACTTTTAAGGTCTCCAGCTGATTGTGATTTGCATACATGCAAAGTAGTTGCTTTTATTAGAACTGTTAGGGAAGGAAAAAAGATCAGGCCGCTGTAGTGGATTTCAAGGCAGTAAACATCAAGTTAACATGAAGGCCATACCTTAAAATGTTATGCAGCTTAGAGTGAAATCTGTCCCTATGAACATTAGTAGGGATTTTGCATGTTTCACATGCATGAGACACTTGTAGAGCACCTTGCTTCTGGCCCAAGGAAGACCTGGGTTTTTAGCATACTGCAGTGCCAATTTTACCTTTCAACACTTGATGGAGCAGTTTCCCTGGATTTCTGTTTTGCCTGGGTCCCACTCCAGTATACTTTCATGCACCAGGAAACAATCCGCCGGAATTAACACTGTCAAAAATCTGGTTCTCTCTCACAGAAACTTTATAGAAAAAAAAAAACCACAAAGCCAAATTCACATAGACAGCTACAGAAATGGACCAGACTAATTGATTACATCTCAGCAATAGGAGGCATCACATTTCTTATGAAATAAGGTCTCCATTTTATTAAAGATACACAGTTTCAAGTTAACATAGAAATAAGGATACAGGATGTTGTTCAGAAGGCTTAGAAAAAATCCTCTGTAATCAATATACTGGCAAATTACAACTTTAGCAGCAGCAGTTTGGTATCTGGCTTACTTCCTAATCCTTTAATCTTGTCTGCTACAACGAAGCCGATACTGCCAACAAATGCCATGCCATAAAAGGTGGGTATTCTCACATACTTTCCTATGCTTTGCATGATTAGAGCTTATATCTACTCATCACGAACTTCCTGAATGATAATGGGATTTGGGCAAAGAGTCAAGATTTCACAGTGACACTTGTGAACTGTAGTATTTGGCTGAGAAGTGTCCCTTTAAGCATATCAAGAATCAAAGTTCCTTCTTCCCTTTTCCATTTGCAAATTTTAGCAGTCTCACTTTTTGAAAAGTGACTCTTACTCTGTACTTTTAGTATAAGACTTTGTACAACCCCAACAGTAACTGCTAATAGAGCTGATGCCATGGGTGACCCATGGCTTGCAATCAAGCAGTCCAAGAACTGGGGAGACCCGCATACAAGATTGCCGACTGCTTGCCTGAATCTATTTTAAAGAAAGCTGCTTTACGTTTCTTGTAGTCTTGTGCTGCAAGATACATATTTTGGTTTAAGAGAAAGACATCCTAGCAACAGGCTACTGTCAGATCATACCTCAGGAGTCGAGCCAAAGCTTCTTGTGTTTCCCCTGGAGTTGACATTCAAAAGGAAAACAAAGTCAGTGACAAAAAAACCCCAACACTTCTGTTTCGATTTAATTTGATGCAATTCCAAAGGACAAACAAAAACACACAAAAGCAGCAGGAGAGAACAGAGGGGGAAAGAAAAAAGGCAGCCTTACTATGGATGCAGAGCTACTGAACTTAAGAATCTTTGAAAAGTCAGAGAGACTTCTTCCTGTTAATGTTTCAGCCTGACACCTTGGGCCAAGTCCTCAACCAGTAGCTTTGCTAAAGTTGCCTCTATTTATAACAGATAGGGACCTGGCACTGCAGTCACGCAGAAATTAAGAGCTGGTTTGTACATATGCAGTTCCTACCGAGTTCATAGCTGACAAGGGTCCAGAGGCAAACCTCACTATCACAGTTGTCAAAAATCTTTCCCTACTTCTTCCTAAGCCACTGTAGTAGACTGTCCAGGTTAATCTGGAGAAAATGTTATCACTTCTTCCTTTGTCTATTTCTCCTACAGCCCTGGCACTGCAGGCTTGCAAGGACACCTTCAAAACAATTTCTCTATCTGAATGAAGGTTAGAAGTTACTCTTGTCCAGGAAAATAGATAGGTCTCCTTTTCATCTGACATGTGGCGTGACTAAGGCAATAGGAGCATTTGTCCCCAATCACTCCAGGGCTTGGCTGGACACAATACGATTTACCCCACTTTTATTAAGCTGGAAAACATCCTATAGACTTGCTTAGCTTGTTTGCTTTGTTATTCAGCTTAAAGAAAAACAAAACCCCCAAACACCCAAAACAAAAACCACCCTGGTGGGAACAACAGACCAGTGAAAATTAGAAGTAAACAAAAGCAAGTTTCTTCTCTCATCACTCTCCAAACACCATCAGGATGGCAACAACCTCAGACCCTTGAAACTACTTGTCTTAAAAGGGTTGTAGTGAAACTAAAACCCAAGACCGCGATCTAGAAGCGCACCCTGTCCCACCCTGAGGCAGGAGGGCAGCAATGCACAGGCTCTCCACAGACTGTACATCCAACCATCCTAAAATTCCTGCTGTCATAACCCAAAGTGAATTGTTCCCAGCTTTACATCCTAACTTTTTACAGTACTTCCCCTGTGTTATTAATGCTTTTCCCTTTTCCAAGCAGGAACAGCTTTCAAGCTCAGTAATGAGCAGACCTTATCTGAAAGGAACTGCTGTCCCTCAGGAACATAGTGGAAAATATGAAGTCACAATGAAAGTTATATCTGGAAACTTTGCATGTGATGAGCTGAAACTTTGTTATGGGAAACATGCTGCTTCTGTTCAGCAACAACCTTGACAGAGTTAGGTTTTTTTCCCAGAAATCAAGTCCCACATTGCTATGTGACAAAAGTAAATAATGACTCATTAAATGACCCTAAGAAGAAAAACCAAAGGCTTGCTCCTCTCCAAGGTATTTGCACACTGGGAAATTTGATAATGTCACCAACCACAGCAGCAAACATTACTTGAAGATTTTTTCTCTTCGTTGAGTCAGCCAGCACCATGCTGAAACCACTGCTCTAAATGGTTGTGCAGTCACCTTCACAACAAAGCTTTTTTCCCCGCTCCCCCATTCTCAAAGATTGATACAGAAAAAGTTATATTTCAAAAAGGTTGTGTGAAGAATTAGACAGAAACAGTGCCACAGCTGGTCTTCTCAGTGCCAGGCACACCGCACTTAAGAGACCAACTCTCTCATTGGAAGATTTATTTTAATTCTACCCAAGTTTGACTAAATACTCCAAAAACAATTCCTTTAACACCCATTACCATAGTACTCACAGCTCTTGTACCAAACTAAAAACTTGTGCAAGACTCTAAGACAAGAGACAGATTCATTTAACAAAAATAGGAAAGCACAACACACAAAGTGTGATATGGGAAGTCTGTATGAAATACCTGATACTACACAGCAAACCCACGACAGAGCAGGGACTTGAAGCCAACTCCAAAAGCATATTTAAAAGTAAATAAATTACTCTTCCCCTCCATTTCACAGCAGTTAAGGCATCAGCACTGGCACAGATTAAGCCAGCAATTTGTTTACTCCTCCTAAATTACCTCATTCATAGTAAGCTGTCTTGGTTGGGCTTTTGGTGGGGAAGAGGGGAGGGTGGATTGTCCTTCATTTGTAACCACCACTTTGACACTGTAAGGTCTCTGCAATAATATTCTTCTTAGCAACCTCTTTAGCACCTACAGGAATGGTGTCCTGACCTTTGACAGAGACTAGAAGTAGCAAAGACTCCTATATATTAGATTGAAAAACTAGCTAAGTTCTATTTAAGAACAAATTAAACTCTTCTATGCATTTCTACGGCTAAAATTTGTGGCATATTCTGACCTGGAACTTTAGTTAAGTCACTAAAACGTAAAAAAATTAGATGTAGCTATCTACAGTAATAAGGCTATTTATATTTGCAGCTTGACTCTCAACTCTATTGAGATTTACATATTTTTTTAATAAATTTTCATCCAACTAAATATATGTAATTAAATCTGATACAATCTTTCTACAATGATTTCTTCTGTAAGTTCATAGCTACATTCCTTTTTCTTTTAATGGTCATATCTTTCTGTATGCACTCCTGGGGTATGTGCTCGTGCTCCCCATCACTGGTTGCCACTAACAGGAGCAAAAGCCAGGAGCTCCCACACACAATCCTGGCCACGCTGAGCCACAAGCCCAGGGGCTATTCCAGCCTCAGCCTGTTCTCCTGAATTAAGCCTTAAATACATTAACTTTGGGGCAGTGCTCATCATCCTTTTCAGTCTTCATTTGACAGTAAGATGGAGCTGTGTCTGTCTTAGGGCAAAAGGATTCAATACCCATTGAAGAGGAGGATATATTCACCAAGAGAGGGATGGTGCTTCATGTGCAACACTGGGCTAAGTGGTCATCTTGAAATCAGTAGAGGCAACTTGATCCTTTGTAACTGCTTGCCATGCACTGCTCTGGGCCTGGATAACATTTGCCAAATGCAAAACCTCTGCCTTTATCCAACTTTCACAAAAGGTGAGGTTTTTATATTTAGGACTGATAATCCTTCTTAAGAAGGATTTTTTACATTCATATGCTTTCAGTTTCTAAAACTTTATGAAAGACTTCAGTTCTCATGCCCAAAAGTGATCTTGGACAGGGACTTTCTTTTCTTTCCAATAGCAAACTTATTCTCTCCCACAATGTACGACTGCCTCATGGACATTTAACACTGTAACAATTGGCTACTCTGTTTATTGCAAGAGACAGAGTGGTGGAGTTTTCCTCAGTTTGTAAGTAAGGACAAACTCCTTAAGCCTTCCCTAATAATACTAGAGATACAGAGAGTGCAGGTTCTATATCTGCCTATAAAGCCTTGGGTTTGCCATTTCTAAATAATTCTGGTAAGGAAAAAGCTATTGAATTTTAACAGTTTCTGTTCAACAAGCACCATGGTGTCACATGCAAATATGTTTTCACCTTCTGGCCTCTAGCTCAACCAAGCAGCTGCTCGGCATTCCTACAAGTGGCTGCAGTTTATTGCAACTTTTTCCTTAAGCCTACTCTCCTTTAAAATCTCCAGAACACAAAAATCCTTCTGATAATTAAAGTGACTAAATTCTGAATGTTGCCAAGGCAATGATCATAGAATCATGATCTTATGTATAAACCAAGTGGCTGCTCTTTTGTAGCTCCCTGACACTTTTACAAGCTGTCTTTATCACCTCTGCAACTTCTTACAAATACTTAGGCTCAAATCAACTACTGTCAGTAGTGCAGACAATAGTAACTGCTTCTTTACGTATAAAATGCACTTAAAAGCTTTGTTACTATGCTCTGTTTAGTGTGTAGGCAGTCATTTACATAGTGGAATGGCTTTACCAAATCATCATTGGGTTTGAAGCAGTTCATTTTGTGGCAGTTCCAATCTCAGTAAATATTTAAAAAACCAGTAAGAAATATTAAGATATTTTAGTCCACTTTAAGTTGGATAAAACCACCACCTTTTTCCTCATCAGTTACATTCACAAGGTTTAAATACAGTATTGTGGGTACTGCTCAGCTCTGAATGTCTCTAAACTCTCTTCCATTTTCTCTTTTCTACTCCCCACGGGCTGCCTCACGTGTCTGACAATACTCAGGAAATTTTGGTAGGGGTAAAAGCGCAGTAAAATTTTAAGATGCCCTGAAAGCCAGGAGCAGCATTCTCTTGAAGTACAAGAGTCTTCTCTCCGAAACAATTCTTGTGAACAACATATGCATGTCAAAATTAACTGGCCGTGTGCACATCCACATCCATGTCTCATTTCTACCTCAGCCCTTGCAGCCAGGTTAGCCCGAGCTGAATGATGCTGTGCTTCCACTCCTGCACATACAAAGTGATGCCAAGTATCTCCAGCTCACTCTCTTCACTGCCGTCATTTTGAACCCAATGCCCAAAACAATCCATGCTTGTTAGAGGACAACCCTTCTAGGAGAAAGGAACATCTTGCTTGTGAGAACAGCGGGAACAGCCACCCACGCTTAGCGGACACCATGCACATCATACCCTCTGAAAGTAACATTAAAGCAGAGCCTCCCAACCACAGAAATTACTCGAGCTCAGATGAGGTGCATGAACTGGTGACAATTATCTCCACCTGACCAATTATCTCCACCTGGCAACCTGCTACAGAGGACATCCTGCTGTACCAGGTTACATCAGCACATACATTTGAACTACTGTGGACTATTTAAGGAAAAGGCTAAAAGGAATAACTCAAAATTCTCAAGGCTGCTTTGGCTAGAAGTAACTAGCCTGGAAAGGTTAGCAGAAAGCATAGGTTGCCTCTGAAAAGACCCTATCAGAAGTGCTATTAAAGGTTAAAAAACTGATCTTTCCAATGAGCAATCCTTAACTTTCATCTGCAGACGTCTGTTGGAGCGGATTTTTCCCCGAGCAGCTCAGATGTGCCCCTGCACTGCCCTTCTCCCAGCAAGCTGCTGTCCGCTGCAGTGTAAGGGAAACCAGCTCGGCCCACAGCAGGGTGGAACTATTTTAAGTAATAGTGTCTGATACTAGAGGAGCATGAAATTCAGTCCTGTCATAGCTGAAATACCTAACACTTCCCCCCTCACACCCCCCTGCCCCCCAAAGAAAAAAAAACACCACACCATAAAAGCACTATTGCAAAAAACTCTCTAGAGGCTTACAAACTGAACTCTGGAAATTGCTCTCAAGTTGTAAGCCAGTAAAAGTTAAGTGCTGTATCTTACAACTTGCTATTAAAAAAATAAACCAAATACATCTATGCACAGTAGAGTTATCTATTGCTTGAGGATTGAGTTGTAGAGATGAGTTTTCTTGCCTCTATTCTAAGACCTGTTAATGTGTACACAAAAGTAGCCCACATAATGACAACGTGTAAATGGCAATACTGCTGACTGATTTTACAAGGCAGCAGAAGATACAAGGGGAGAAAATGCACTGCCACAATAAACACCTGTAGGTATATAGCCCCTCACTTTCTAAACTAGGACCAAAAAGTCCCATTGATTTGGCTTTAGTCAAACCCCAAATCATACAAGATTCCATCTAGAGAAACTAAACTTAACTGAAAACAGAGAGAAAGGAAGAACAAGATCCACTGTTATTCTTTGTATTATTTTCATCATCCCACATAAGCAGTGAAAAAACCCCTGTACCAAGAAATGCTTAAGCATATGTCTGCCAGGTTTCCCACTAATAATTTTCCCCTTCCCAAGAAAGCCAGACAGTGCAATCATAGGCAGCCCAGGGTAGCAACAGTCAAGTGTATTTTTTTTTCTTAAACCATTGCAGAACTAGAAAATTAAACTAAAATTGTAATTGAAGATGACCAAGGAGAAAAAAAAAAATATTTACTTAATCATGACAAACCCAGCACCCAAGTGCCCCAAAACAATAAACTTAACCCCCTCAACAGCATTTCCACAGAGCCAAGAAAGTGGAGTGTCTCCTGTCTGTCCGAAGGCAGAGACAGCCAAAAAGGAGGTGACCAGGGCCTCGACACAGCAAAGGGCCCCTTTTCCCTGGTGTGAGGCCAGAGGGGCAGCTCCTGCCCCCAGCAGTTGGGCACCTCTGCCCTAAGCTCCCACACGCTTCACCCATGTTGTAAGCCCTGGGCTATGAGCTTTAGGAAGAGACCTCTTCAAGCCCAAAGCAGGCCCAAAATTAGGTTGGGGTAGTTTTTTTTGTTTTGGTGGGGGGTTTTGTGGGAGTTTGGTTTTTTTCCTTACACACCTGTTCCTCTTCTCCAGCTTCTTGCATCATTCTTCCTGACAATACACAATTTTAGCTCCGTGTCTTGGGTTATTGACACACTCAGCGCTTCCTTAATAGTGTAAGCAATCTTTAGACTCTGTCCTAGCCCAATTTCCTTAACAGATATACTAAAGTTTCTGATTAAATGTATTTCTCATTCACTGTAAGTCACATAAAAATATAACTGAAGCCTTTTCCAGAGCTGCTATTCAGCTGATGGTACTAATGATAATTTGCTGCACTTTTCTGTTGCAAGCAGAATGCTTGGTCAATGTAATTCAATAGTTGCGGAGGAAAGGGCAGGCCCTTCGCTTGGGTAAGTTGTCAGAAATCCACTGAAAAAATGCAGAACTGTAGCGAGACGCCAGCTGAACGTTCGCCCTTAAACACAGCCCTAGCCATAAGATGCAAAAGTCATTTCACTGAATTGTATCTTTGCATGATACCATTCCCAATCTTAAAAATAATAATACAAAAAAGAAGTAGGCGAGGCAATTTTGGCACATTGTGGAGAAGGAGCAACATTGCCGTGGCTCAACAGATACTTGGAAAACACATTAAAAGTGCAATTCAGAATAGGAGGGAAAGCTGATACCATCTATCAGTACGGAACAGACTTTTATTCCCATTTACAGCCTTAGTTGTCCATTAGTGGAAGAACAGGCCTGAAAATTACACAGCCACTTCAGATGTAACGAACATCACTTCCTAGTTAATGTCTAACACTGACACACTATGCTGAGCTTTTAAAAATTTGTTTGTTTGTTTGCTATTTGCTCCTGTTTCTCTCTTGTGAGTGCTCAAAGCCTGAACCTGTGAGCAGCATTTATCTTCCACATCACCTTCAGGTATCAAAGGCAAATGCAAAAATGCTGCCAGCAGTGGTGCTGAGCACACCACTCCAAAGGCAAACATTTAGCACAACAGTAAATGGTCATTTTGCTGTCCATGTGCTATGTGCAGTATTTTTGGGACTTTAAAATTTCTACACTTAATGGGAGGAACAGTGAGTAGGTGCACTTCAGAAGATCACAAAGGAGAAAGCCCTTCTTCAGAGCAAAAAACAAGCTTCAAAGTATACTTAAATACTGGTGGCACCTACCTATCCAGTAAGGGATCAGGGGACTACTTTGCCAGACACTATACAGACACACTTTACTTACGTTTCTTATGAATGAAGAAGCCCTGTTTAAAAAAAGCAAGAGCAGCTGTTAAGCTGAACACTGGGCTCTTTGAAAGTTATGTGACATCTTTAGAAGGAAAAAACTAAAACTCTATCCACAGAAATGTGTGGCTTATATAAGTGATGAAATAGAGAAAAGAGTTGAAGGATTTTTTTTTTTTAAACTGCTTATACCATGACTAATGCGAGTCCTCTTTGGTTACGTTCCACTGAAACATCAGAGTGTAAAAATATTACCCACCTATTTGGTGTCTGTTGGAGTAAGTCACTTTGCACCACACTATAAATAATGATATTAGTGGCAGGGAGTCAACTGCTCAGATACTAGCAGATCCCCATCATTTACTTGTCTGGGCAAGCAAATGCTTCAACTCCACACATCTTTTAAAAGAACAACTGTTGGCCACTAAATCTTACGCTCATACTTTTGGGTTGTGTTTGGGTTTTTTGTTTGGTTGGGGTTTTTTTAACAGTTTCTGCTTTTCAAGAACGCAGAGGGAAGCACAATCTCCCATAAGAGGTCGAGGGTTTTTAACCATTTCCTTTTCCTTCTGAAGGCTATTCCCAGCTTTCTACTTGTGTTTTGTTTCATAACATGCTTGCAACTGGATCATAGGTAGAAATAACATATTATGCCAACTCTGTAATAAGAAACCCTCTAGAGGCTTGTCACTATAAGCACAATCAGGTCAAGTTCTACAAAACCATGAAGTGTTGAAAACAACATTTTCAAAACTGTTTCCATTGCTCACCAGTTCTCTGATAATGGGGAGAAGAAAAAGATTTTAATGGTGTCCTGCAGAGCCTAGCATTCAACTTGGCTATGTATTTAACTGAGAAATTACCCAAATTAAAATTAATAACATTTTACTCATTTGCAAAGTTAAATTGACAATGTTTTTGCCAAGAGTAGCAATACAATCCTTCTCTCTATTTGGGAAAATGCATGCAGGGAGGGCTTTTAGGGCCCTTAAGGCATTGCTGTATTTCTGCTGTGAAGCACGCAAGACATCTAGACACTGCAGAGCACTTGGTAGCATTAATAGCACAGTTGTATGCAACCCATTTTAAAGGGCACACCACAGCAGCCCTTGGGTGAAGCTGGATTGTCTTCAGCCAGAAAAGTACTCCGTGGCCAAGTGCATTTAATGGAATTGTTCCTCTGTTCCTGCAAGTGTTCGTTCTAACCAAGCATGTAGTATAGGCCCCATAAAACCAGGACCTTTGGTGCTTTTTGAGTCTCTATTTTATCGTACCTGCATTCACACCAAGCAGCTCTATGAGACAAGCTACACAGAGCCACCTCTTTAGTTAGCGCTGGCATCTGTTAACTGCACCCTCTTGCACTGGGGAATGGTAACTTGGTACTAGGTACTATTTCCCCCATAGCATTCACAAAACAGAATTTCATAACAGGGATGTAGTTGTTTAGACCTGGCAAATTTTCCATTTATAACAGAGGGACATAGTTTCAATGTTGTTACTCACACCTCACTGGGGGCTTTCCCACCAGCCAGCACTGTTCATCTTGCTTACTTGTACTTGCAAACATTTCTTCCTTCCTTTGAGAAGGAAAAAAACCAAAAGCCAAAAAACAAAACCACACAAACACACATTTTCACCATGCTGGGCGTTAGCTGCTCCTTGAATTGCTAGATCTGCAACAATAGCCTGTGAGACCTGTTTAGAAGGGCTAATACATTTAATGGAAGTTTCTCCATCTGAAGTTTCAACTGATTCAAGAAAAAACAACAACTTCTTGTTTCATAACTTTCCTTTGGGGGTGGGGGGTGGGAGTTGCCATAAATTGTTTTCAGCCCCACACTTATACACCAGGTTTCACTGTAAAGCCTTGCTCCAGAGCAAGGACTTGATCCTCTTACAGTCAACAGTTCCTCATGCAGTGCTACTGCCACTTTCCTCTTGCTCAGACCTTCAGAAATGCTTTGGTCTATACCATTGTCTGAAAGTAGCTCTTCACGGAGCATGTAATATGCAAGTATGGAAAGGATTTTTAAGGATCTAACAAATATGGCATTTGCTAGGACTTGTTTCTGGATTCATACAGCTGGCTGTTTTCTCATTAACATCTAGAAATAGAGGAAAAGTGTTTGAAGATACAACAAAGCATGTGAAGGGAATTCCTCTCATCCTCATGTTGGACCTGCTATCTCATAGAATCATTTCAGCTGGAAGGGACCTTTAAAGGTCACCTAGTCCAACTCCCCTGCAATAAGCAGGGACATCTTCAACTAGAACAGGTTGCTCAGAGCCCTGCCCAACCAGACCTTGAATGTTTCCAGGGATGGGGGATCTACCACTTCTGCAGGCAACCTGTTCCAGTGTTTCACCACCCTCACATCGTAAACATTTCTTCTTTGTATCCAGTCTGAATCTACCCTCTTTCAGTTTAAACCCTTGTCCTTTTTCTGTCTTCCCAGCATATCACGTCATGCGTTACTCCAGCATCAGTTCACGCAAAAAGCACCACCATGGCAACAAATATTATAATTCACATAAACCACACAGAAATGCCATTTACTATATTATTAGAGGCAAATAGTCTCAAAAGCAGTGTTGAACACAATCTATAGGCTACAATCAGGATCAGTGCTAGAAACACACAGGTTGCCCATGCTTCAGTCATGACACAAGGCAGAAAAATAAGTATGAGGAAATGGGAGAAGTCATGAAATATTAGGTACTCTTACCACAAGAAATAATGCAAGTCCCTCCTGGCAATACTTAGTAGGGATCTACAGATATTTTATGTTGTAACTAAAGTAATTCCAAATGAAGTCTTTTGCCCTACTGAAAGGAAATGCTTCTAACAATTTTTATTTTATATAAATAGTATTTTCAGTTAAGCTTTGATTTACCTAAACCCTTTTAGATTAAAAGTCTCCAGTTGCTAATTTTTCCATCAAACAAGGGGTGCCAGATTTTATTAGTCTAATTTATATTTTCCTCTCTGTTCTGGGTGAGGATACACTTCAAAGTCTTGAAGTTGTCAACACTCATTGACTAAAGGAAAACAGTTTCTTTTTCAGTCTTCACTTAATTTTATTTCAGAAAGGACTTCCTTTTCTTTCTGTATAAGAATTTGACTATCTAAAAAGCCATGAAATGGGATTAATAACATGCTTGAGTGACCTGTGCATCAGATTCATACTTACACTCACCTGCCCCACCATACTGATGCAAGTACAGCGTACAGGACAGATTCCACACTGCCTCCAATGAGTCCCCCTCTACAGTCTCTGCATTTGGCTCTTAATTCCTTGCTGAGGAAACTGCCTAGTACTGCAATATAATTAACATATCACCTCAGCCACTGCTCACTATGATAGCAAAAATAACCCCAAACCAAAACGCACGACAAAGCAAAGAAAAAACTAGCTTCTATCCAAAGAAATTACCTAACTTTAGCAGTGCTTTACTCAAAGTCACATAATTCCCAGGTCTTGAGCTGAGATCAGGTTTTTGAAACAAGTTCATCATTTTAATTGGTACTAGTCTTTCAGAAAAGAAAGAGAAACTCTCTCCCTCAAGTGGAAAAAAGTGAATTATGGGAGAAGATTAAAAAGTTATGAGACATGCCAGTTTTAGTTTTCATATTGAATTCAAACTGCTGCTGTTGTTTAAGCATCATTTATGAAAATTTGACAAGTCCTTTAAAAGACAGACTAAAGGTGAAGTTAGCACTGTCACACAGTATTATTACCATTATGTTTCACAAATGTATATTCATTTTTCCACCACCAAAGAGATTTTTAGTTATGTTGCTATCTGATGTTCTTAACAATGTATCACTATTTATGAACAAATCTAATGGATTTTTTAATCCAAGATTGCTTTAAATATCTAAAGGATCATGAAAAAAATTTTGAAAGATAGGATAAGAAAATAAATGAGGTTACTTTTGCCTACTACTGGAAACCATGGTAGTCTGAAGCGTGTCTGTGCCTGCAGGATAAATTGAAAACAAATCCATTTGTTTCAGCCTACAACCACACACCTCCTGCATTTCAGAAGTGACTCTCCCTAGTCAAAAGGCATTAAACATTTTTATGAAGAAAAAAAAAGGAAAAAAAAGACTCAGGCTCAGCCCCATCTAGCTAGCAAAGTGCAACCTCAGTCCATGTCATATTCTGGAAAAGTAACCAGATACCTTCACCAGGGCAAGGAGAAATCATGTTTCATGGTCCATGACTTGTGAAAGTACCGATCTTTCCTTACAACTGAAGGAGGCTGACTAACATCAAATGCCTTATTAAACATGGATGTCTTCTTCCTGATGTGCACAGACCTGCAGCAGTCGTCCAGCTCTGGGTCTGCTCCATGACTACAGCTCCCTTGCAAGGCTAATGCTGAGACGGGGTAAGGACAAGGTTTTCCCCATGACTAGTGTTGCCCTATGCACCTTCCCAGGAAAAGCAATTCAAGAACATTATTTCGGCTCCCCCTTTTTCCACCCAAATATACCTCCTCCTACCACTTATGTGAGCTGTGGCAGTACAGACTGTGTTCAGGTCCATCGCACCTTCCATGGTTTGGTTTCACTGTGAGAAAATTTACTCCTCTCTCTTGCCACAGGACCAGGGAGATGTAACACTACAGATAAATAATAAATCAATGAGACCATACAGCATGTTCACCACTGTTGATCTCCTCCATACGTTGCCATCACTCACTTTGGGCAGTCGCTGGAAGAACCACAGCCTCATTTACACAACACAAAGTTACAAGTCTTCTCATTAGGGAGACCAGTGATAGATGTGAACTCTCTAGTCACTCGCAAATCATTTCTGCCCTGCCACACCACCTGTAAGCCCCTGGCTGTGAGACACTGCCACCCACGAAGAAGCACGGGCATTAATTAGTTCTGCCCATACACGGGGTGGGGGACAGGGGGGACGACACAGATAGCACAGCCTGGTTTCCTGCAACAGGGACCACCAGCTGTTTTTTATTTGATACTCATGAGGGCTCTTCCAGGCTATGCTGTATCTTCATATCCAGTCTGCTCTGCCCTCAAGGAAAGGCACAACATGTCACCCCAACAGCCAAACTGACTCTGCCATGACCTGATCTCTACTTGTTCCACCAACTGCTGAGGAATGCCACTCCTGCACCCCATAAAGGTGGTTGTGCCACAGCTGAGGCAGTCACCTCATCTCCTGGGAACATGCAACACACATGACTGAGTCATAGCAGCAACTATCTTCCCAAATCCCAAACCAAGCAGTTTGATCTGACAACCTATACTGAAACCAATTCTTTTTTCTCTGAGTTTGTACTGAAGCAAAATAAAGTCCAAGAAATATCTATACAATATCACAATTTATCATGATGTTGGTATATCAACATTTTGGGTATAAGCTCTTTGCACAACATAGAAGATAACACAGAAGTAAAAACTGCTTTTGTTCATCAAAATCCATGACATTTAGTAAACATAAACCAGACACAATTACAAGCTTCAGACAAAATTCAGTGATTTTTTTCATCCCTAAGTTTCTGAAAAATTTAGTTTGGCACAAAGTTTATAACATAGCCCTGGAGACCACATGTTAGGTGACATATGGGAGGGTAACCAACTCAGACCCAAGAGCATCTAACATAACTCTAAGAGGTAAAAGTCTTCATTAAAAAAAGTGTTATCTCCACAGACTAGCTACAAGGGTAGTAAATCCTTAACCCAAGTGTATGCAGAGGTTACTTAACTGGACACACAAACAGAAATAACAATGAACTTAAAATAACTAACATCTTTTTCCACTTTACTTTTTATACTTGAGTCAACTAAGCAAAGGCTGTCTCTTTCCACAAACTATTTTTTTTAAATTTCTGCCATTTACCAGTGAAAGTTCCAGTAAAGAACTGAAGGTGTGGACAGGTTTTTTTGTTTTTGTTTTTTTCTTTTAGAACTATCAGGCAGACCACGAACCATCACATAATCAAGTCCTTTCTTGCATTCATGAGTTTATTTCCACTGTACAACAAAGATCTGGAATGTCAGCTCTTACATATCTGAAGGCATATAAAAGGAGCAATGATCAATAGGTGAATATAAAAAAAGTGTTTGAAGAGTTTGAATTGCAGTCTTGAATACAATAGGAACCTGACACATGCACGTGTGTACATAGTATAACTTTCCGTGTATAACTTTTCACATCTTTTAATCATGCTGGAAGAAATTCTGACAGGGACATATATATTCCAGCAGCTAAAGGGATACGGTACCAATATGCCTCTGTGTGCCTTTTAGTATGCAAAGAGCACACCAGTATTTCTGCATGAATAGTCAAGGAAAGAAGCTACACATTTTTAAAATAAATTGATTTCAACAGGTGGAAAATGTTAACATTACATTATGACTTCTGTTGACAGATTAACCTTGAGTCTCAAGGGAACTGAGAGTTCAACAACACAGGCTTTCACTTATGCACGAAGGTGTAAAAGGTTACTCTCAACCTACCTGAATATTTCTAAGTGAGCCTTGAGCTACTGTACACCCCACCTGGGCACAGGAATAGTAATAATGTAATTCTACAAGATAGAAGTAAACACTTATTTTAGCAATTACCTGTAATAGTATAGAAGAAAGAAGAGCAGCTGATGTGAAGGCCTAAGAGATTATTACATCATTCAGTTCAAAATATTGCCGGCAGGCAAGCCCAGCACCAATCCCAAATCACCACTGGGTGGTAGAGGTGGAACAGCAGAGAGGTCTCACACCAGGTCCTGGCACAAGCTGCTTAAGTTACACTGGCCATAGACCACCTCCAGTAGCCCTTCAGGCAGCCACACACCCTGGGCGATGTTCATCTGCCACAGAGGTTAAACTGGCATTTGTAGGTGAGAAAAACACCAGGGTCTGCAGGCACCACAGCAGGTAAGAGGACCTGAGCTCCTGAGATTTCTTCTGATGGCTGATGTAAGAGAGTACTTGTTAGTGAGGGATTAAGCACAACCACTCAGGGAAAGTACCATGACATATGTGAGAAGTTTTAGGAGCATCCAGAAGGGCCAGCAGTGATTGTGTTTGCATAAAGCATTATTAGATGTTGCCCTATTTCAAGCTATGAACAAACCAAGAGCTGCCATGTAACTTCTGTTGTCACACTGCCAGACCCAAGCCCAAGTAATGGCTAAATGTGACAGCATAAGCAGTATCAAGGACAATGACCAATAATTTCCAAGAATCCAGTGAATATATCACTTCAATTTCTGATCATTTTTTAACAAAAGCAGAGACAAAGAACTCAATAAGAAAACTATTACTTCTCAGTATTTGCTAATGCACAGTATTACGACAGTCATCTATCCTTATTTAAACACAGATTAAGAGGGCAATTACATCTCAAATTAACACCACTGACTTACAATGTCAGCTTAATTTTACTTCTCATACATGTGCATCTTATCCCCAATAGTAAGTGAAACTGTAGGTAGATATGATGGAGGGAGGGGGGCGGGACAACAGGACACCCAACCTGAAAAACTTAAGCCCCATACCCTGAATCTAGGGCACAGATCAAGTCAAGAGCATTAATACAACACCGCCTGATCCAAAAAGCATCTACTGACCTGAAATAACAAAAAAGCCAAAAGGTATTACAACACAATTTACCCCCCTGCCTCCTTTTGTTACTCAGTTCTATCAGGATCAGAGAGAGAAAAAGGACTAGCTTTACCAAGTACAATGCACCTCTAGTTATTCCTCTAACTTGTGTGTTATAAAGAATTAGATTTCCTCCTCTATTGATGTTAATCCTTAGAATATTAACTATCATATATTAATTAAAAATTAAGAAAGGATATTTAATATTAGTTGAGTTTTCCAACATTAAAATCTGTATTATCCCTAATTTAATTTACCCAAAATAATAAAAACCAGAGCGTCTTATTTTGGCAGTATATCATACTTCAGAATAATTTAATTAATCTGGTCTTAGTAAAATTTGGAATCAAAGTACAGCTGTTGAGCCATAATGATTCTTGAATCCCTGGTATCATGCTGAAAACTCTTCCTTTCTCCCATTACTGCAAGATGGTCTGACATTTGGGAAAGTTTAGAAAAATAGCATTGCAGTCAATACTTATCAAAAGCCTTACTGCTCTTTAAAGTATTGATAATCAGGACAAATATGCTGCCTTCCCTGGTCACACACTTCCGTCATTGAAGTGGTCCCCAATTCACACGCCTTTTCTTTTACCAAGAGCCCAGATGGTGATTTCTACTGCAAAAATAAGCATTGAAGGGGTATTTCAACCAACAGTCTGAGGTTGTTTTTCCCCTCCTATTCAACATACCCAACATCCATCTTTTTGCTGATGTTTGCTTGTGGCTGATGAAGTTCAACCCCACCAGTAACAACTCACACTGGAAGCTAAAAATCACCCAAAACACACCTCACCACTGACCACCTTTGCTTTACACTTGAATTCTCTCTGCACAATCCCGGCATTACAACTGCAGGCAGAAATGCATTTCCTTTACAGCAGCTTTGAAACAGCCTTCACAGTTTATCTTTACGCTTAATTCTCCGCAGCTGTCGGGGACGGTGGCAGGCACTGGCCACACGCGGGACGCCGCCGCAGCGCCCCAGCACCGCAGAAGCATTTTGTCATTTCTGCTTTTCTCCCCCTAATCCTCTTTGCTGGCCACAATCCGACCAACGCCTTGTGAAAAAACAGATGGCAGTAACCGATACGATCCGTAATTGTGGCCAGTTAATAGCAGAGGATAAGAGTGAGATAAGGACCAAGCGCTGGTGGCCAGCTGCTGCTGAGTTAACCCTTCCCAGCATTGCCTCAGCAGGGTTCAGCTGCTTGCAAAATCCCAGGGATGAATTATGCTTATTTCCAGTTCCCCCTCTCTGCTTTTTGCCATTTCATTCATTTCAGGGCTTTCGTGCCTATCAGAATAATGAATTTAAAGCCCAATTCTTCCCTTCCACTTTCCAGTCAAGGATCTCAACAGCCCCTGCCATTACTGAATTTCTTAGTGGAGCAGGTAACCCTCGCTCCATTTGAAGAGGGGTCAAAGAGAAGAAAGTAGTTAAGTGACTTCTCCAAAAGGACCAGATCTACACTGGTGTACACACAGCATAACCCAGTTTAAACAAAGGGGTTGCTCTGTGTTTCAATGAAAATCAGTCCTCTAAATAAATATAAACAGAAATTCCTTATGCCAAGCAATGAATGCCAGACTGAAAAAAGAAAAAAATGAAAAATAAACTTCAAAACAAAGCACAGCCATTTAATGCAAAAGCAAACTCTATCCTACAGCAAGTGATTGAGATATGGCAGCTTTATTTTCTAGTCATGTATTCCTACCCAATAAAAAGTGATACATCACTTCATGAGGTACTAGTTATGCACTGCTCATGTTGTCAGCCTCTCACTCCAGCAAAAACACCCAACTATTGCTAAAATTTATTCAAAAAAAGTCATGTGTCTCTCCTATTCAAACTCATGGATATTTTAAAGTCAAGGCTTTTGGGGGGGGGAGAAGAAAAAAATTACTCAGAGTGGGGGCAAGATGCTAAAACTCCATTCACATAAAAACACCTTTTTTCAACTAAGAAGGAGGAATATCTAATTTTACTTCAGAAGTATTTGGGAACTTGCAGTGTTACTGATCCAAATGGTATGAGCAGAAAATGGTGAACTCAAATACAAACATTTTTGGTTTTTTTTTCCCTAAAAAAATGCTTTTAATAACTTAAAGTTTTCTGTAACAAAGTTTAATTTTTTATTTTTTTGAAATCTAAACTGAGCGATTTTCCAAACTCTTAAAATCCTATGCAAACCCCCAGTTTTTTCCATTCTTCAAAGTCTGTGAGAGCCCTAACTTGCTTATGCAAAAGGACAGTATTGGCCATATTCAACAGGAAACCCTCCTATGTACAGCTCAGAACAAACAAACACACACCACAGGCTTATGAATGTGGTATTCTAGTTAAAAATCTTACTGTTAAAAGAAAAAGGGAAGAAGTAGGTATGGAGTAATTCCACCATATGAAACGTCACTGTTTTAGTCTAAAAGCCTGTGATTTATAAAATTACTCCACCTTTTTTAGCAAATGCAATTGAATCACCATTGTCTTACTTGTAGGCAGTCCCTGAGCACTTGCATTCCAGTAGCACCTTCCCAATCCCACACTGGCCAGTAGACTACTGCAGGTGCACCCCTTAGGTAGCCAGTGCCATTTTCACAATTATCTCAGCTCTGAATATACTTCAAACCAGAATGGAATTAAAAAGCTCCCTTGCTCTCTACTATAAAGACTAATAGATGAACCCCTTCATATCCTCTCATACGTTCTGTATTTCCCTACAAACAAGGAGCACTTGCTGTTCTTGAGCATCAAGAGTAAGTGAAACCCAGATGCTGAGCAGTAAGGCCTTTCCATTTGCTGTTCCCTGGCACATACAGGACAGGTACAGTTTCCCATCTCAGCAATAGTGCATGTAGGGTCACATCCTATCCTCTTATTATCAGCATTCAGAAAGAAATTAGGTCACGGTTTAATCACAAAAGACACCGTGTTACAGTATAAACTCCTCACCAAAACAACTTCAGTAGATACAGCAGCAAGAAGTCACAAGAATGTGCTGTGCAGGTCAAGTGCTGAACAACAACATAGAGAGTGCACACTACTGTAAAAAGCATCAACTACAATTTTATCCACCATGTACCCACTCTAATATTCCACCAAACATTTTCATTCACCTAATGGAGAAACCTCTGAGACTATTTTATAGACTTCAGCCTCTCCTGCTTAATACAAAATTCCTTGAGGGTGTCCCTCCATCGTGTGTGCCTGGGAGTCAGAAACATGATTTGTGCTAACGTAGACCTCTTAATGACATTTGGGCATCCTGTGTTAAGAGAGTCAAAAAGACTCCAAGTTTATCTTACCTCTTAACAACAAGCAGAACGGCAGAAATCTAAAAACATTACATTTAGGGCAACACGTAATACAAATACAGAAGCAGTTTTGCATCTCTTAAGAGACATTCAAAAAATGCAGCAGACTTGGGTAACTCAATTGTTTTGTTCATCAATTAGTAAGGAATTGAAGGTGTGGCTGCGTTATACTATTTCCCCCTCAACCCTCTGCAGGCCACTCAGGCTTCTGTAACATGCAGCTTTCTCCTTGAGCTAAGGTAGAACAGCAAGTTTGGCCTCTAGCTATTAATGGCATTCTTTTCTGTTTTTACTTTTACATCTTTGTGGACAAAACCCACCTGTTTCAGAATATTTGATTTTTCTTCTATTGATTAGAGAGATTTTCATTAATAATTTGAGAATCAGTTCCCACTTGCATTGTGCAGTGTCCCTGCAGCAACACAACAGAAAAAGTATCTCCTTAAAACTACTGAGCTAAATTCTGCAGCACCATAGAGGTATTTCTTATTCCCAATGACTATGGCTTGAACCACACGGAGCATATGAAGATGTTGCCCAAGTACAGACTTTGGTGGGATTAAGCCAAGTATAAGCCACACCAGCAATGGTAAAGCAATCGTCACTTGATGCTGTATAGTGCAGGGATTGTAATGATTATACATTTTCTAATCTTGCTTCCTTCTGGTGAAACAATAGATTTACTATGACTTTATAGCCACCGTATGTCAATCAGTTGGGTTTCCATCACCAGCATTCCTCCCTCACCACTGACACGTTGCTTCCACTCGGCCATAAGCCCCGCACTAAACCCTTTCATGCCATGGAGTTTGATTCAGGCAGGAGGAACAGCTCAGCTCACGTGCCCTGCTTGCAAGTGCAGAAGGCTGCGGTTGAACATCTTGTTTTTTCATTTGCTATAGACATTTGTTCTTGCAGCTGACCATATGCAGGAGAATTTGCTCATGTTCCAGAAAAGGACAGCTGCACCACAAATTACCTTAAACCTCCTTGCTCCAGGGATTATCTGGGTACAGTGAAGTGTGTGTATCCTAGGGCAGGGGTCTTTTCTTACTATAAACAGAGTTATTAACCTCTTACTTACCAGAAGCATTTATAAACTCAGTAATGGAGACAGTCACTTGTTTCTGGTGGTAATTTTTTAGAACGGTCCATCAGTCTACACTCACAGGCTGCTTTCCTTGACTACTACTTTTATAGTTTTCCCTCATGAATTATGTCTGCTACTAGCTACCTGTACTTAAGGGACAACACACTCCTCTTGGGGCTGTTGGCATGCAAGGCTGGGGTCTCTAGCCCCTCTTTGCCACATTCCCTTTTTTGGATCCGGCTACAGTAACCTCTCAGAGGCCTTCCACCACCCTTACTGAGAAATCTCCACAGAAGTTATGCCAAGCATCAATCTCAGCTCTCAGCATACTTAATCTTGGCATTTACAAGAGGAACTACAGGAGCAGACAGAACATCATTAAAACCAAGACAATCCAAGGAAACATTTCCATCTCTAAATTTGTAAGCATCACTTCAGCAACACTACAACTACAGAAATAAATCTAAATGCAAGCAACAAGCACTTTCATCAGCTGACTACTGTTCAGCATCTGGTGAGGAACCAGTCAAGGGACAGGCAAAGACAAAGCCATTGAAGCAGGTCCAATGAGACCACCAACTTTTCATAAATCTAATAATGAAGACATAACTATATGGACCTTCAAGACATAACAGCATCCTGGGTATTTAAAATTCTTTTAGACTTCTATTTACCACATCTTATGTTTTCCATTAATATAAAGATTTTCAATGTAAAGAGGGTTTTCACACGTGCTTCACGTAAAAACATTTAACCTCCCTCGGGCTGAGATCAGCGTACTACCTCTTGAATCCTGCTCTAAAACCAATACCTGCACTTTGACACTGCAGCAAGTTCTCTGCTACTGCAAATAACCTCAGAGAAGCCCTATCCATTTCCATCAACAGAGGTCTTGGCTCACTCCCCTCAAAGTTCTTCTCCTCTCTATTTAAAGCATCACAATAGATGAAAGGTTGACATTTAACGCACACAAACATACTTGTTTAATGGAACATCTATCTGCAGGTAATGAAGCTAAAACAAGAATGAAAAAAATAGAAAAGAAGCTTAATGGGACCCCTCAGAGTTCTCTGTTTTAACACTAATGTTGCAAACATTTCTGCAACTAAAAACGTGTCTTCAGTCTAACTTCAAATATGACTCAAGTGGAAATTTCATGCATTCTCTAACTCTTCATTTGTAACTGGATGCCAATTAAGAAGTTTGGAAATAAATGTCAATCAAAAACCTGGACCATAAGAGATAATGTGCAAATAGAAAAGTACCAAAAACACTGTGACCAATAACTGTTTCCTCAAAATAATTTTTAAGGGTTACTGCTTTGTTAGGCACAGCTGTCCAGCTGCCACAGTGCTCCAGTAGACCTGCCATTCAGCATATTTAATAGGCCTGATGGCAGTATACTCTCACCACTAGCAGTTAACTGGCTACCTCGTGGCTTCAGCACATAGCTTAGGACTAGACAAGGTGCAGTGTTACCTTTCACTGTGGTTCCCTGGTACTAAACCAATTTGCATCAGGCAGGATACCTGCCAAAATGGCAGAAGGCACCATGAACCCAGAGGCCCTGATTCCATGTGCCAGTGTTGGCTTGATGGCAATTCTCAAAATTTTATGTTTTCCCCCAAGTTGATCCAAAATCAAGTCTTTGAAAATGTCCACAAGCTGTAAAATTGAACATAAGTTCGTATTTGAGGCATCCCTCTTAGTGTGCACATTAGTAAGTCAGATTTTTTTAAGACTCTTTTCTCACGTGTAGATCCAGAGACACAAATACAGGATGTATTTAGGGAGACATTTTTAATGTGCAGAAAAAAACCACCAGCAATATCCTCAAACTTGGAAATTAGATTCTAGCTGTCAGGGCAAAAATTAACAACAGGGTTTTTTTGGTTTTGTTTTTAAAGTTATTCAGCTTCTTACCAATGGAAAAAGCCCTCTAAAGCTGTTTTCAACATTCTTAATCATAAGCTGCCCTGATAAAAGTACTATGAAGCTCCACATTCAATGGCATGATGCGATTTGGCAATACATTGGCTGTTATGTCTGGAGCCAAACACTTCCTAGATCCAGCTAATTTTTAGGCCACTCTTCATTCACAATACTTGATAGCAACAACTTTGAGCTATTCACATACATCTCATAGTTTCAAGATCTTATCTAATAGAAGTAAGGTTACCACCACATAATAATTTATCAAAGCTTTTGCAAGTACAAGCTGTAGCATCTTTCTAAGAAGTGTTTCCATTTGTTCCAAAACTTTCACTCTGATTCCAAGTAGCATTATCACTGTGATGCTTTTATCTAGGATGTATATTGTATTACACTTCTAGAAGTCAAGGGTTAGATATTGCTCGGAAAGCTATGCAACACAAATTCCTGAAGTGTACTGGCAGCCCACAGCCACATCAAGACCAGTCTAAAAATAAGTCAATTTGCTCTGGTCCAGAAAGCAAAGTACCAACACCAGCTCCTTGAAACAATCTTCCTGCCACTGTTACCAAACAAGAGAGAATCACTGTCTGTCAAAGAAAGAAATCCTGGAAGGAAACACAAACCACTGCTCTTTTTTATAGTAGTAAGTTATTAGCCTCAAGGCATATTTGAAAATATAATCTCAATGGTCTCTCTGAAATTAGATTCTCAGCCTGTTTTCGTTTTATTACACAGTCCTCCCTCTCAGCATCTAAGGCTGTCTGTAGTCTACATGTAAATCTCAGTCTTAAAAGATCACAAAAAACCAATCTGTCAACTAAACAGAAAATAGACCAGAGGTTTTTTTTTTTTTAAAGACACCAAGAAATGAACACACTTGTACTAGTATTCTTCATGCATTCATATAAGCTAGAGAAAAATCTCCAACTTTCTCATCACTGTCTTCCACTACAGCATTTAAAGAAAAGGTCCAAGACTCCAGGAGCTGCCAGCCCTGCTAGCATTTCTCTTGAACAGTTACTTCTTTTACTGGAAAGTATGGAACACTGGTATCTTCTGACCTGGTGCACGTGTACCCACCCTCCCTTGCCAAATCTGCTAACTCCTTTCTTCTACCACCAGAGCAGAACACACCTGCAAGCAGATCAAGCTGTATCCTTTTCTGGCTTTTACCTTTTTAAGCCTTCTTGTCCTCAGTGAAGTTTCATTGGTCTAACAGGGATCAACCATTGTTTGTCCACCAAAAGAGTAATCCTTACTGATTTAGTATAAACCAGCATCTGGAGATGGGGAGGAGACTATCTGCAACTTGGCAATCCTTTCCTGGTGGGTCAGACAATTAGGAAAAAAGAAAAGTAGTATCTTATACAATAACAGATATATTTGCACTGGAATCAATAGGGACACCCAAACAAAGTGTAATTTATACCATATGTTTTCAGGTTAGCTTTTTCTGAATTCTACACTTATAAAAAGACATAGATCCCCTAGTGCTAGAAATACTCATTGATCACTCCAGTTTTCCACAATCCTGTGTGCTAGAAAAAACACACATCTCAGGAAATAAGAACATGTAATTCTGTCAGCTAGAACACGTGAAAGCATACTCTCAGTTTTCCCTGTCCTTCTGCACAAGAAAGGGCTCCCCAAACACCTGGCACAGACTCCCCTTTCCAGATATCTGTTTTCTTATGCAGTCTCAAAAGCAGGGAGACAGCCAGAATGTCCGCCTGCTTCTGCAGGATGGGAAAAGACTGTATTTTAGCAGGGAATACAGTATTTCCTCCACTCAACTGAAAGGGAGATGAGAGCTCAGCGGCTGCACCTGAATGAGACTGGAAACCTAATGGGAAAGGTTTGGCTTCCTCAAAGTCTTGTGGGGTGAGAAAGAGGAAGTAGATGGAGATTAATTTTATTTTTCTTTCCTAGACACTTTGGAGGTAAGAATAAAACAGCTGTTCAACTGTGATGCCAAAGAGCCTGAAGTTAACACTTCAGGTGCATTTATTTCATTAATAGGCAGTTTCATATTTAGGGAGCACAAGCTATAGGATGTATATTGAATTTTATTCCCAGGAAGGGGCCACATGGCATCAGAATGTTTGTGACTTGCACAGACAGCTCTGGTGGAAAGCAGTGGTGGACACTCTTCACATGTGCACCCACAGGGAACAGAGCCCCTGCTGCGTCTCCCACACTCTAACTGGGGCAGCCAACTCACCTTTCAGATTTCCCTGTGGTTATAGCATCCATGTGATGCAGAAAAGGTGGCACTTGTCACTTCCAGAAGAGTCATTTGAAGACAGCCTGAAGCACATCCTAAGGTCCATTTTGAAACATTCACCTTTCAAGATGCAGTCACACTTCTGCTCCGAGCATCAGTCAGGATCCTCTTAACTACAGGACCTTTGTGCAAGGCACATGAGATGCTGCCGGGCTGTTCAATGACAACAGGTCATCTCAAACTTTCACAGCACATCCCATAATATTCAACAAGACTGATCAACTGAGGCTTCTTTTCCGCTGCTTTCAAAGAGTTAAACAAATCAAAGCCCACACTTCCATAGTGTTAATTACATTGTTTTATATTAAAACAATAAAATATGCCCCACTTGCTTTTCACGTCCTTTCAGTCTCACTTAACATGCATTAATTAAAGAAAGAAGATAGCATTACTGAACAGACTGACTGCAGTTTTTACACAAATAAGAAACAAAAACATCTCAGCTTGGATGCCTTTTCACTTACAGATATCAAAGAAAGTGCGGGGGGGTTCTAAAGTATCCTTATTTTTTAATGTGGAAAACAAAATGACAGTCAAGCATCAGAAAAGGTGCAGAGAGTAGACTATGGTTTTCCTGGCCTCTCATGTCAAGCTCCACATTGTCCAGTGACCGACCAACTACAAAGCATTTGAAACCACAAAAGATATTCCTGTCTAAATAGCATCTCTTGGCTTCTATCTCCTTGCCATCATTAGGTCTAAAACAAAGATCCATCTTTAAGTGTCTAGACTCTCTGAAAAGGAGAAAAAAAAGAATAGGTCTGAAATAGTTAAAGAGTTTAATTGTGCTTTTTACACACTTTAAGAGATCACCTTTCAACAATGGCAGTAAAATCAGCATGTAGCCTTAATTTTCTATGGTTGAACCTTGAACGTGAATCATTGTATTACAATGTACTTATTGATTTCAACAGGAAGAGGATTAAGCCCAGAAAATCAGGTTAGGAACCTGAAACTAGACTGAGGAAAATGGAATTTTTCTGGTACTAAAACCCTCTTATGTTATGTAAAATACATTAGAATTTTAAATATGGGATTTGGCCATTTGGAAAATATTCTTAACATCTAGAAACCTAGCAGAGATCCGACAAGATCAGTGAAGTGAAAATCTGATTAGTAACTAGTGCTTTGAATAAAAACCCTATTACTACACATATTATACAGTAATATCTGATTTTACCTATTAGCACAGACATATATAAAGTGAAAAGTATTTTATTGGAATATTCAACAGGCATAAAGAGAAAACATGTGTGACCACTGGGTGCTGTTTGTTAGCCATCAGTACGACATCACCACATTTCCATTGTGTGCATATATATAATATATACACAAAGAGTATACACAGAGTATATACACTTCAAGAACAACCAGAACATAAAATAAGTGAAATAATTTTCAGTTATCTGTTTATTGGAAGTACCAGGCTGTCTCAGCCACAGGTGCTGGTCCTTGCTCCTGCTCCTCCTTCACACTACCACTTAAACTTCTGGAGAGCATGTAACACCTTCCAGCTGCACAGCCATTAACACTCTGTGCATAATTATTATTTGCTAGAGCTGGTGGCAGCACTCCCTGAAATAATTTACCCAGAACTCTCCCCTGTAAAACACCAATTTTCGAAGTTTACAGTTTTGACAAGCACATAATTTGGACAGAAGTTTTCTGTAATGGACATACTCCTCTCTAAGTTTACTATGTGTGCTATTGAAGATCAAGCCATAACAATTATTTGCTTGTCCCTATAACTAAAAGAAATATATATGTCTGTGCAGTCATTTGCCTAGGAATTTCTAGTACTTACAGGCTTTCAAACAGAAACATAGCAAGGACTAGCCTAAGCACAAAGATGGTCCCTTTAGCCTGTAAAAATTCACCTAGTTTGCCCAGATAGGGTTGTTTCCCTACAGCCCAGTTCAGGAAATCCCAGCTCAGCCACACTCCACCATCCAGTACATCATACATGCCAGCCGGACCTTGGAAAAACTAAAACACCTGCGAGGAAGAAGAGGGAGAGAGGAAGTTTTGGGGCAGGCAGAAGCAGAGAAAGCTGGCAGCAACAAGGCAGTCTGCTCTAATTATTGGGGGCTTTTTCATTGCCATCTGTATTGCCACAGCTTTCAGACAACCCATAAGGGGGATCAAATAAAAAAATTTAAAAGAGAAAATACGCCTTTTTTTACATGTGACACCCTAATGTTCCACTCTGCCTTATCTGGGCTTTTCTAACCTCTTGCTGCCAGTGGCAGTCCAGCCAGCTGGGGATGGTTTAAGCAGACCTGCTGCTTACAGCAAGAGAACTGGGAAGCTGTTTGAATGCTGGCACAGGCAGTCCCAGACACCTTTCATTCAAATTATTTGGAAGAAATTTTGACCAAATTCCACATCCAACAAACATTTCTTACAATGATCTGGCTAAGGATGTTCCTACACAGAAAACAGCAGTATTTGATTTTAAAAAGTATGCTGCAGACATCTTCAACTACTTTGAACTTCAAATGACCTGGTAACAGACTGTAAGCAATGAGCAAGCCACATACTTCAGTGAGTAAGCACACAATGCATTGAAATATCCAACTTCCTACTTACTACAAAACACTTAAATCAGACTTAGCTGTGTCAGAGAACAGGGAAATCAATTTGTTAAACTTTAGCAGGAGGCCAGAGATGCTGGTAACACATGGGTGCAATCACTCCTGTGGTACTACCTCATTTTTATTTGAGGTAGGTTTGGGGAAACATAAAAGGCTGATAAAAATATTTTGGTCTGCGCAAGGTGGCTTGAACTAAAATGTGGAAATACTGGAAGTGACAAACCTTTCATCAAGCAAAAGAAAAAATCCACAGCAAGAATGGGAAATTAATCCAAATTCACAATCACGAGGCATATTTATCGCCCTGCCCTAGCCCCCTGCTACCTGCACACTGGTAGTATTTGCTACCATCAGTGGGTCATGGGCTCTTCTTTGTCATCACTACGACTTGTGTCCAGCTAACTGGCACTTCATCAGCTCTCACACAAGGGTATTAAAAATTCTATTCAATTCCACTCCAGCAGTGCTTCACTGAAGCTACAGACCAAGCAAAATAGATCTATAGGATACATACTGCCTTCACAAACACACAAGGGGGGATGGTGCAAGCCCAGAGAAAGCAATACTACTGGAGTATTCCAAGACAAAAGGAAGATTTCTTGTTAAGCTGCAAATCTTATTTTGTAAGAGACCAGATGGCATGAAGTTGTTTAGGGTAAATTGCAGTCTAAGGTAAATCTTGACAAATACTTTAATTTTGGTTTTAATCATTCCATTGTTAATGGAGTTAATTTCACGGCCACTTGGGAATAAGCCCTTTGCACTTAATTCTAAAGTAAAAAATTGCTTTATAGAAATAAGCAAGCACTTCCACCAAGTACCTAAGTCTTTCCAAAGTTAACAACATAACTAAACAAAACCACAATTTTCTTCAAATTTTGTCTCTGAGTGTAACATAACATGTTTCCAAAGCTCTATGGCACCATGTCTCTCTTGGGAGCTGCCACAGAGCAGTGCTGGAGGAACATCAGAGGAGGCAAAGCCATGAGCACTCCAGCACCTCTGCGCTAGTTTCAACACGGCCAGAACAGAGCAGGGCAATGCGCATGAATCCAGACTGTTGACACCCAACTTTGGACACCTACTGTCAAAATCAAGCTTGGTGTAGACAGTAGAATATGCAAGCTCCACAAAGGTTACATCTTGTCTTTAAGCACAACTAGCACACGCTACCTACTAGAGGCATGGCTTCCACTTGAGGTAAAAGGAGGCAATAATGGAGTTTGCCACCAATTATTCAGTCATGCATGAAGTGGAGTATCTGAAAAATGTTGTTGCATTCTGGAAACATACTGCTCTTATTTGATATTGCTGTATAAGCATCAAACTATTTTGTTTTAAAAGCCATGGTAAATTTATGAATGAAACTGTGCAAGAGGGATTTAATAAGAGATCCATAGCAAGTGTTCAGCGGTCTGGACATTGCCTGCCACCAGGGTAGCATGAAATCATTTGATAATTAGACCGTGGCCATGCAGGATTAGCATACCATAAAAATATAGGGCTGCATTATTTTTATTTATATAACAGATGGATGTTTAAAAAGTCATGCATTTTTAATGAATGCAACGTCACGCCAGTGTTGACAGAAGATTTAGAAGTGCTACAATATGGCCAAAGCTAAAGCCTAAAAATGCTACCTTCCCTCCCTCCCCCTTTCTTCTCCCCTGGCCACGGATCCGAGAAACAAACGTGCAATAGTGTGGTGAATTTCTTTCCAGAGATTAGCTTAAGTACAGTATTCAGAGGGCACTAGGTTATATCTTCTTTCATTTAACATCCATTGTAGGTAGTTACAAGACACCCATTACCAGAGCTATTTGAAGGTTCCATACTCCTCCTTTAACCCCACAACACACAGTAAGAGAGGAGCAACTAGTACTAAAAAACATGGTAAAGTGCTAAAACTACATTTTTAAAGCACAACAATATTTTCAAAATTGTCTATTAAATACAGGTTTGCAGAATATTTTTTCTTATTTAAAAAATACAGGAGAGACCTGGTAATGAAGTGCGAGTTCCTGATACTGTAAAGAACACCACAGAAATCACATCCTTGCATTAACTGTGATCTACAACTCTATTTTGGTGGGCAGCACAAAACTTCACAGTCAAACTATAACAGAAAGTGAACTTTGTGGTCCCATACACCGTCTACATCTCCATCACTGCCTACAGACAAGTCCCACACAGCAACCCTGAGAAAGCATGGACACATCCAGATCCAAGTAATTCAGAGCCAGAACTTTTAATCAGAAATCCCACAAGCATTTGCTAGGGATAACAGCAGCAGTTTTCAGCCCAGCCTATTTAGCTTGCTCTGACCCTACTCTTGCATGACTAGCAAAACACACAGGCAGCAGGGCTAGATACACCTGGCAAACTTATGTTAATACTACACCAAGGGCTGCACTCAAGCCCATGGCCATCACTATAAACACAGAATGTCATTTTTTTTTCCATTATCAAGGGAGAGGATTTTTCCCCTCCTTCTCTAATGCCAGAACTCATAACAAGCCCCTTAAATACTGATTCCTACTTCCCCCTACATAACAAATCCATGAGAATTGGGCTTGCCAGTCCAATTTGAAGAGATAAACTCCTAAATGTTTTCCTCAAAATCTCATTCCTCATCCTCTTTCTCCTCCTCTTCCAGAGAGGAGGAAAAAAAAAAAAAGGATGAGGGTCAGGAATCCAAAATACTGTTATTCCAATAAAATATTTGAAAATATGGAAGTTACCAGAAAAACATTTTCAGCATTTTAGGGATTTTAAGCAAAAGCCATTGGTGTTTTGAGGGTTTTTGTTTTTTTTCCTCTCTTTCCCATTTAAAGTTATCCCAAGCAGATATAATAGGCATTTATTTTTTAAGCCAGCCCTTTTGTTAGTTTTCTTCTAACAAGTTTTCACATGGACCATTTGGCATTCCAGGAAAATATTAAGCAAGAGTGCAATATGAACTTGTCCTCCTTCTCTACAGGGTTGGCCCTGCCCCAGGTGGTACTACTGCAATCCTGTCAGACTGGCAGTAGAAAAATGCTTTTTAAACAACCACCTTCAGGTATAGCACTGGGAGAGACCACAGGGATTTCCAGGTGTAGAGCCTGGAACAAGTACAGGTGAGGGGAAGCTATTTACCAAACTGAGCATAAACACTGCATCAGCAAAATCCAGCATGCTCTAGCTGCCTGCACACAACATGGCCTTAAAGAGGGTTATGGTGAACCTACGTGTAACAATAAATAGTACCAAAAGCCAGGGCCTATTCCTCTCCCATAAACTGAAAACCACCTAACCATGAAGTCATGTGTTTCCTGACAGCATCCAATTGGCCTGTGAAATTAATTACAAGAAATATCATTGCAAGTTTTTTATTATTCATAAGAGATAGGAGACTTTGCTATGATAGTTGGCTAGCCTGTCGGTGTGTTTGCCTAAAACCACAACTTTCACTTGCAAAATTATAAATCATCTTTTTTATTCCAAAACTACTTAATCTAAACCTTCTCCCTTCTTGCAATTTCCTCAGGAACAAGAGGCTGGAAACAGAATGCTGGGCTATACAAGCTACCAGTCCAATACAAAACTATGATCTTCATGCACTACTGACCTGGTTATCTGGTACTCTCTAATAGTTCCAGCAATATTTAACAATAATTCTTTGCTTTAGTGATTAATCATCATACAGGTAACTTTTAACACTCACCAAATAGCTTTGCTTGGGCAGAGTAGGGTTCTGGGGGGGGCGGGGGGAAGGAAATATAGCAGCTATCTTCTCCTGATACAAAATGGAGGAACACATTATTAGTTATGCTCTCATTGTTTGTTTAATAAAAAAAAAAAAAAAAAACCCACACACAAAACCACAACACCAACCCCCCCCCCCCC